>CM069153.1:48238484-48480984 GCA_035221665.1 Okamejei kenojei | reverse complement strand
TCCCTACACTGTAAATGGCTCAATTGCCTTTCCGCTGAGTGGTCAGCACGCAACAGAAGCTTTTCACTGTACCCCGGTACACGTGACAATAAACTAAACTGTGTTCTGTCGAAGATTCAGTTTAACATTTTCATTGCCTGCCTGCCTGCCTGCCTGCCTCAGTGTTTCAGCAAGTAACTAAAGCTTGGTGGTGGCTTCTTGTTGGAATCTCCAGAGTTAGCAGTGACAATTAGGAGCATTCAACAAATGGGACAATTGTTAGACAGCATTAATAATTTATAATTGTCTATTCATAACATCTACAAATGTGTTCCACGATTTAATTGATAAAAGGATTCACGATGCTCTAAGTGTTTGGTGCATTACTTTGGCTAAACCTTTTAACGTGTTCTGAACTGGTATTTATTGAATACATTCAACAATAATGGTTGAGATTAAAACGGCTGCAGTCTGAATAATCTAATATGCCTGCAGTAGTTAAATTTAGTTTAGTTTAGTTTAAAGATTCTGTGTGGAAACAGGCCCTTCAGCCCACTGGGCTCATGCCATCCATGCCCTACGCTAGCAGTATCCTACACACTAGAGAAGCCAATTAACCTACAAACCTGTACGTCTTTGGAATGTGGAAGGAAACCGGAGCACCCGGAGAAACCCACGCGGTCGCAGGGAGAACGTACAAACTCCATACAGACGGCACCCGTAGTCAGGATCGAACCCACGGTCTCTGGTGCTGTGAGGCAGCAACTCTGCCGCTGCACTACTGTAAAGTACGATGCTTATTTTCTTATTTGGAAATTGGCCTCAAAAAAGCAACAAAACATGAGGAGCAGGGCCGACACAGAACCCTTTAGCCCAACTGATCTGCTATGGATTTTACCTTACACTAAATAATATTCCCTTTTCCCTGCATCTGTACACTGTGGACAGCTGGATTGTGATCATGGGCAGTTTTCTGCTCGACTGGGCAGCAGGCAACAAAAACAGCTTTTCGCTGTACCTCGGTACACATGACAATAATAAACTGGGCCAAAGTAGCCAAAACTAAGATGCAGGGTGGAAACAGACCCTTCGGCCACTGTGTCCAAGCCAACCATTGACCGCTCGTTCACCCCGGTTACCCCTGGACTCTTGAGGGCCGATACTCTGACAGTGCGAGCCGCGGGCGTTCAGTGAGATGTTAAATGTGGCACAATGTCAAATTGGATCGCACCCAGGTGACGGAAAGCAATGGTGGCGATCATTGTTCGACGTCCAACTCTCGTCCGCTTGCATAGGTTGACGGCCCCATGTCTCCAGTCGAACCCTGGTGGGCCTCCATTGGCCATGAAACACCTTCAGGTGTGGTGGAAGGGACAAGAAGTTATGGGGGAGAAGGCAGGAGAATGGGGTTGAGAGGGAAAGATAGATCAGCCATGGTTGAACGGTGGCATAGACTCGATGGGCTGAATGGCCTAATTCTGCTCCTGTGACTAATGATCCATGAGTAGTTGCTCTACTCAACAGCCAAAAATCTGTAGCCTTCCTTTGATCTGGTATTTTGTTGGTTCACATGCTTGATCAATGGTGTTTTATCATTAATGTTTTATTATTATTAATGTTTAGTGTTTTCTGAGTCATTCGTAACTGTCACTGTATGTCATGTTGTTACTTGTGGGCGGAGCACCAAGGCAAATTCCTTGTATGTGAATACTTGGCCAATAAACTTACTTCCTTAATGACGTTATGAAGAGCGGTGCTGCACCAATGCAGAAGTTGTTGAAACGCATTTAAAATGTCTGTGTTTTATTCCAGGAGAGTCCGACGGGGGAGCTAAGCGAGCACAACATTCCAGATGTTGACCCAGCCCGACCGCACCTACCTGACCAGTTACAGGACAAGAGCAGCAACATCTCTGTGGTATCGGAGAGACAGAAGGGCTCCAGTAATCCTTCACACCAAAACTTCGCTGAAGAAAGTAATGTGAATTTCATGAGCAGCTCACTTGATTAGTACGGGTGTCGGGGGTAATGGGGAGAAGGCAGGAGAGTGGGGTTGCGAGGGAGCGATAGATCAGCCATGATTGAATGGCGGAGCAGGCTCGATGGGCTGGATGGCCTAATTCTGCTCCTATCACTTATGAATTTACGGTAGTGTTTCAGGGTAGTTAGTCATTGATCGATTGATTGAAAGATACAGCATGGAAACAGTCCCTTCGGCCCACTAAGTCCATGCTGACCATTGATCATCCATTCACACTGGTTCTATCAGCCATGACCAAGTGGCAGCGTAGACCTGATGGGCCAAACGGCCTAATTCTGCTCCTCTGTCTAATGGCCTATGTCTTCTTCCTTTCGCATCCGCTCCCTACACACTCGGGGCAATTTACAGAAACCAATTAACCTACAAATCCGCACGTCTTTGGGATGTGGGAGGAAACCGGAGCACCCGGAGAAAACCCACGCGGTCACAAGGAGAACGTGTAGTTTCCACACAGACAGTACCCGAGGTCAGGATCGAACCTGGGTCCCTGGCGCTGTGAGGCAGGAGCTCCACCACTATGCTGCCCCTGTGCTGCTTACAGTACGGGCATAGACAATGTCCCATTTGAGGATGGCAAGGGAAGAGTTCTGTTTATTATTGTCACGTGTACTGAGGTACAGTGAAAAGCTTTTGTTGCGTGCCGGTTTCCTCCCACACTCCAAAGACGTGCGGGTTTGTAGGTTAACTGGATTCGGTAAAATTGTAAATTGCCCCTAACGTGTAGATGGAACTGGTGTATGGGTGATCGCAGGTTGGCATGGACACGGTGGGCCGAAGGGCCTGTTTCTGCACTGTATCTCTACAGTACAATGCCACCTTAACATGGAACAGTACAGCAGCATTGGTGCCAAGATAATCTCCTCGGCCTCTGCATGATCCATATCCCATAGACCACAAAACACAGCAAGTGCTGACGTTACTCAGCGGGTCAGGCATATTCTTTGGAGAACACGGGTAGGCAACATTTCAGGTCGGGACTCTCCTTCAGAATAAGGAGGGCTCCGACTCGAATCGTCGCCTATCCATAGTATCAGCGATAGACACAAAGAGCTGGAGTAACTCAGCGGGACAGGCAGCATCTCCGGAGAGCAGGAATGGGTGACGTTTCGGGTCGAGACCCTCCTTCAGAAAAGTCCGGAGATGCTGCCTGTGCCACTGAGATACACCAGCTTGTTGTGTCTATCTTCAGTTTAAACCAGCATCTGCAGTTCCTCCCTACATCATCCATAGTATCATTCATCTCCTTAATATTATCTCCCTCAATGAGAACAACACTAGCTTCTCCAAACTAGCTTCATGGCCAAAATCTCACTTCCTTTTTATGAATGAGGTTGGTGGAGATACGTCTAGTACTTTGGATGTTTCCACGGACTGGTCCCCGTAAGCCCCGCAGACAAACCATTCATTCATTCCCTCTTATTCAATCTCTTTCAATCATTTTCCCAGCCATTCCAGGCCATAATCTTCTCTTAGCTGCCCTCTGTTGGGCTGTTGCCTGAACACCACTTGCTGAAATCATGTCCGCTCCTGAATTTGGTTCCGTTTATTATTGTCATGTGCGGTGAGGTACAGTGAACTGCTTTTGTTTGCATGCTACCTTGTCAAAGAAAAGACTTAACGTGAAAACCATTGTTGTCCACAGTTACAAAGTTGCAGTATAATATAGATAAATGTGAGGTTATCCACTTTGGCGGCAAAAACAAGGGGGCAGATTATTATCTCAATGAGGTTAGGTTAGGTAAGGGGGAGGTGCAACGAGACCTGGGCGTCCTTGTACACTAGTCACTGAAAGTTGGCATGCAGGTACAGCAGGCAGTGAAGAAAGCTAATGGGATGTTGGCCTTCATAACAAGAGGATGTCAGTTAAGGAGTAAAGAGGTTCTTCTGCAGTTGTGTAGGGCTCTGGTGAGACCACATCTGGAGTATTGTGTACAGTTTTGGTCTCCTAATTTGAGGAAGGACATCCTTGTGATTGAGGCAGTGCAGCGTAGGTTCACGAGATTGATCCCTGGGATGGCGGGACCGTCATATGAGGAAAGATTGAAAAGACTAGGCTTGAGTTTAGAAGGATGAGGGGTTTAAACTGGAGTTTAGAAGGATGAGGGGTTCTCTTATAGAAACATATAAAATTATAAAAAGATAGGACAAGCTAGATGCAGGAAAAATGTTCCCAATGTTGGGCGAGTCCAGAACCAGGGGCCACAGTCTTAGAATAAAGGGGAGGTCATTTAAGACTCAGGTGATAAAAAACATTTTCACCCAGAGAGTTCTGAATTTATGGAATTCCCTGCCACAGAGGGCAGTGGAGGGTAAATCACTGGATGGATTTAAGAGAGAGTTAGATAGAGCTCTCAGGGCTAGTGGGGTCAAGGGATATGGGAGAAGGCAGGCACGGGTTATTGATAGGGGATGATCAGCCATGATCACAATGAATAGCGATGCTGGCTCGAAGGGCCGAATGACCTCCTCCTGCACCTGTTTTCTATACTTATGTCTCCAATGAGGTCGATGGGTGGTCAGGACCGCTCTCCAATTGTGGTAGGATGGTTCAGTTGCCTGATAACAGCCGGGAAGAAACTGTCCCTGAATCTGGAGGTGTGCGTTTTCACACTTCTGTACCTCTTGCCCGATGGGAGAGGGGAAGAAGAGGGAGTGACTGGGGTGAGACTGGTCCTTGGTTTTGCTGCTGGCCTTGCTGGGGCAATGTGAAGATGTAGATGGGATCAATGGAAGGGGGATTAGTTTGCGTGATGCTTCATAGCGCCAGAGACCCGGGTTCGATCTTGACCTCGGGTACTGTCCGTATGGAGTTTGCACGTTCTCCCTGCGACACGTGGGTGTCCTTCAGGTGCTGCAGTTTCCACCCACATCTCAAAGACGTGTGGGTTTATAGGTGAATCGGTTTGAGCAAAAAAGAATAACATAGAAGCAGCGTGAACAGGTCGGCATGGACTCGATGGGCCGAAGGGTGAATTGCCGTGCTGTATCCCTAAAGAGAAGCTAAAAAGCAAAATCACAGACAACAATTATCCCTTGGCATGGTCAGTTTGGGCTGAAGGGCCTGTTTCCGTGCCGTATGACTTACATTCTCCCTGTGATCGCGTGGGTTTTCTCCAGGTGCTCCAGTTTCCTCCCACATCCCAAATACATACAGGTTTGTAGGTTAGTTAGCCTCTGTAAATTATCCGCAGTGTGTAGGATTGAACTAGTGTGAACAGGCGATCGTAGGTCATTGTGGACTCGTTGTGTCAAAGGGCTTGCATCCACACTGTATCTCGAAACCAAACTATAAATGGCTAGATTGTAATTATAAATTGTCTTTCCGCTGACTGGTTAGCACGCAACAAAAGCTTATCCCGTTACATGACAATATATGAATGAATGAACGAACAAGTTTATTGGCCAAGTATATTCACATACAAGGAATTTGCCTTGGTGCTCCGCCCGCAAGTGACAACATGTCATACAGTGACAGTTAGGAATGACACATAAAACATTAAATATTAATAATAAAACATTATTGTTTTATTCCGGACGGCAGAATGAATAACAACTTACACGCAGGTTGCCTGGATCATGAGAGAGAGCTTTATTACCCAACATTCCCTGCGTATATTAAACAGCAACTCATTAACATATACATGAATATGTATGAATACATTACACTGCTCTCATTTTTTAAAGTATTAAATCTAAGGTACAATTTTGTTGTTGTGATACTTGATTTAAACCAGTATTTATGAAATTCTAAATGATAAACATAATATATTTATTTTACATATCTACACATTTTCGTTTTACTTATACAGTGAGTTACTTAACATACAAACCTAATCTGACTACTGGTTTACAGATCCTGCCTGATCGTCTAACTGTAACAGGAGTAACAGGTTTAGGTGTTGACTCAACTGTAGGCTTGTCTGGCTCTGTTTTAGTGCCCTGACTTTGACCAGAGGAATCTGTTTCTTTGTCTGTACTAACTGAACTTTGTGTTTCAATCACAGTGGTCTCTTCCAACTCACTTTCAGATAAAAACTCAGAGATTAGGATTTCATGCTCAGTTTTTGGTTCATCTTTAACTGGAATAATTTGATCAACATGAACACTTTTGATCCTATCTCCAACTTCAACTAAGTATCTGTTTGTTCCACACACTTCCACTATTTTCCCAACATCCCATTTGTCTCGACTGGACCTGTTGGGAGGACTGAGAACACGAACCTGCTCATCTGGCTTGAAGTACCTCTCCTTTTTGTGGGAGTCAAAATAGCGTTTTGGACTTAACTGTTTTTGCTCAACTCTCAAGGCCAAATTGGGTTAAACTAGACTTAGGCATATTCTTAGCCGTCTCTTCATCAACAGTTCTGCAGGTGAGTAACCCGTTGTTGTGTGTTGTGTGGTTCTGTACTTCAGCAAGAAACTAGCCAAACGATGTTTCATGCTGAGCTTTGAACTACCCTGCAAGACCCGTTTCTTGAGAGCATCTTTGACAACTCTAACAGACCTTTCCGTCGGCCCGTTGGAGGCTGGATGGTAAGGGGGAACAAGTGTGTGTTTTACACCATTCCGCTGCATGAAGTCTTTGAAACCGTTCTGAACAATACTGAGGCCCGTTATCAGAAACAAGTTCTTCCAGTAAAACCGTGGCATGCAAAATTGGATCTCATCTAAGGTGCGTTCAGTAGTAGTGCTTGACCCCATGTGCTTAACCTCAATCCATTTGGAATGACTATCTACTAGTACCAGAAAGTGATCATTACCTTTTTACAAAAATCTACATGAACTCTCTGAAAAGGTCTACTTGGCCATAACCAGGGTTGCAGTGGTGTTTTTGGTAGTTTACTCCGGCAATTTTGGCAGACGCTACATTTGTTCACCAGTGACTCGATGTCACTGTCAATACCAGGCCAATACACAAATCTTCTGGCAATTGACTTCATGCTTACTATGCCAGAATGTTCGGTAAGTTCATAGTAA
This sequence comes from Okamejei kenojei, assembly GCA_035221665.1. Taxonomy (NCBI): domain Eukaryota; kingdom Metazoa; phylum Chordata; class Chondrichthyes; order Rajiformes; family Rajidae; genus Okamejei; species Okamejei kenojei. Next base: position 48,473,988 of record CM069153.1, on the reverse strand, counting down.
GTTGATTCATAATTTTGTTCCTCAAAGACTCTGGTACAAGCACTCTGTAACCCCACTTAATCCATCCCTGCTCACATGATAATTCATGGTGTCGATTATGGAAAGGCTTCAGCTCTGAGTTCAGGACTGAGTTCAATCCACTATCGATTTCAGTCCAACCGTCCAATGTCTGTTCCTAGACCCACTACAGCACAGTGACTTTCTCTATTCCTGCTGTAATTTCTGTTGCAGTCACTGAAAAGTCTTCATCTACAACTTGCAGTGTGTAGATTGAGTTCTCACTTCCCACGTCAGAGTTCTCATGGGGCAACCGGGACAACGCATCTGCAACTGCGTTGCACTTGGAGCTTCTGTACTCATCCTTGTAGTCACACTGGGACAGCAAGATTGCCCAGCGCTGCATCCTTGATGCCGCCATTGAGGGCACAGCTGACATGGGACCAGGTATTATTGTAGTGGCTTGTGATCAGTCACTGGGGTGAATGGTCTGCTGAGAGGAAACTGATGGAATTTCTTGATTCTGAACACGATGCTGAGAGCTTCCTTTTCTATCTGTGCATAATTACTCGGTGATAGGGTGCAGGATGCAAACGCAATAGGCTTTTCCTGTCCGTCATTCATTACGTGGGAGATCACTGCACCTACACCATAACTTGAAGCATCACAAGCAAGTTTCATCTCGCGTGTCGTATCGTAGTGAACAAGGAGTTTGTCACTTGTCACGTTTTCCTTGCAGATGTCATATGCATGTTGCTGTTCCTTTCGCCACGTCCATTTCACATCTTTTTGTAGCAGATGATGTAGTGGCTTTAGCACAGTTGCTAAATCTGGAAGGAATCGTGCATAGAACTGCACCATCCCAAGGAATGATCGTAGCTCTGACACATTGTTGGGTTTTGGAGCATTCACTATTGCTTCCACTTTTGCCTTCACAGGGCGAGGTCCGTTGGCGTCTACTTTGAGCCCAAGGTAGACCACCTCTGACTGCGCAAATGCACATTTACTTTGTCGCAGTTTGACATTGAGGCAGTTCAGTCGTGTGAGAACTTGCTCAAGGATTTCCAGATGTTCTACCATGCCCTCTGTGAAGATCAGTCGGTCATCCTGGCTGCACACACAGTGTGGAATGCCTTGTAACATTTTGTCCGTGATAGACTGGAGCATTTTCGGGGAGGATTTCACACCATAGGGCAGCTTTGTATGTGAATACAAGCCCTTATGTGTGTTGATAGTCAAGTGCTGCTGACGTTCCTTATCGACATTGAGTTGGGCGTAAGCGTGAGACAAACCCAGTTTAGTGAAGACTCTTGCTCCGCTAAGTTCTGCATACAGATCTTGCGAGCTTGGTAACGGATATTGTTCGTCATCAACGTCTTGGTTGATTGTGACTTTGTCGTCACCACATAGTCAAACAGTTTTGTCGGCCTTGGGTACGGCCACAGTTGGCGTTGCCCAGTTACTCTGGTCTGTCTCCACGAGTACTCTATTCCGTTCTAACCTGTCGAGTTCTTCCTCCACTTGTTGCTTTAGTGCATATGCTACAGGTCTTGGTCGACAATACACAGGTCTCACATCTTGCTTAAGTCGATTGTGTGCAGAGTACCCTGTTATTCCCGTGTAACTGTCGGCAAAAATGTTTGCACGTTTGCTGATGATGTTCTCAAGAGGTGATTTGGACAAGTCGACGCTGAAAATGTTCTTCCAGTCTAACTCTATTCTACTCAGCCAATCCTTTCCAAGGGGGGTTGGTTTAGTTCTGTAGCTGGCCACTATGATGGGCAGTGTTACTGACTGACCATTATGCTGAACTATACAGTTCATTTGTCCACAAGTCTCCAAAGCTTCACCTGAGTAGGTTGTCAGCTTGACCTTACTCTCAAACAATGGTGTCTGTGGGAACTTTGTTTTGTATAGGTCTTTACTCATGATCGAACAATCTGCTGCCGTGTCAATACACATATCGATTAACTGTTAATTTATCAATAGTTTAGTTTGAAAGTCCTTGCCTTGGCTGGTTGTAGCTTATCGATGTTGGTTGCATAAATGGTGTACAATAGTAAGATTAAACGAGAACTTACCAGTTTGAAGTTTGATCTTGATTTTATGAGGAGTTACGTTGGTGATTACGTGAAGAAGGCCTGCCAGGGCGCCTGCGCAGAAAACTTCAAAGCAGCGGTATGAAATCACAAATAAACAACACCGAAGTAAACAGTAAGATCAGTGACTCGAGAACTACCAGATGATCTTTTATGAGAGAGGGTTGGGCATGGTGGGCACGTAATCACCAACGTTCCTCCTCATAAAATCAAGATCAAACTTCAAACTGGTAAGTTCTCGTTTAATCTTCCTATTTTACTTCGGAGTCTCGTGAGTGATTCCGTGAAGAGTTCAAAGCTTTGTGATTTCATGCAGCAGATTACATACTCGGCATCCCACTGTATTTGATTGAATCGAAAGAGAAATAAATGCAGTAGTAATAACATTATATTCAATGTAATGATAGGGTTTATTTAACAATGTAAACAAACAACAGTACCCCTAAAATTTAGGTACTTAAAATGTCATTGGCAAACAGCCCTGGATTGACAATTGGCCGATGATACATTTCTGAAACATCAGCTCATTTGCCCATCCGACGGCCACTAAAATTTGGTCGAAGGACACATCCATCCATTTGACCGCCAACATAGCTGCTGCCCTAGTGTAATGAGATGTAAACACACTCTCTAAATGATATACTGACGTTGATGCTGACCTGGTGGAATGAGACATACAATCGTCAATGTTAATACCTGTTGCAGCCACCTTGAAATAGTCTGAACCGACCTTTTCTTGTGTAATTGTTTATTAACGAATACACAGTGCTGAATCCATACTTCTAAGGATTCTGGTGGCCTTGATAACATAAATTGAGACAGTGGGGTATTCAAATGATCTTAAAACCATGCCAGCCCTGGTCAGCTCTGCTAGTGTAGACCAGAATGTAAAATGTAATGGCATGAACAGCCAATTCCATCCTGTCCAGCCACAGCGTTTGCAAATGTTTTGCCGTCGTTGTACTGATATTAGAGTCATGACTCAGGATGTAGCTGGAACTCCTTGGTGAAATAATGTTTACACATTTACAATAACCAACTGCATAATCTTGTGATGCAGTACTTGTATCAAGATCTTTTTAACAGCTTGATATCCGGGTTGGACCCGACAATGTAGTTCCCTTCTGTTACAGCTGTAATTTATCTATAACTGAACTATTGCCAATATCACTTAAAATGAACTGGAAATGTCAGTAATTTGTATCATATCAAATGTATCATAATATTTAACAACATTCCTGATCCCCTCAATAGGGATGTACTGCTTTTTTGGATGCTATCCATGCATACTGCAGTGAACACCCTCATGGCTAAATGTGACAAACTGAGGCATAAGTTAATCCATTGAAATGTGTGAGTCAATAATCGTTTACTGTGCAGAGTCTCCTGAACCACAGTTTAAAACAGCAAGTTCTTGCTTTTTGGCATAACTGTATACCGTTGTGCCATAATGCCTGATGAAGCAGGCAACATGGACGCTTGGCCAGTCCAATAGTATGAATCCAAACAAGGTCTTGCTGACTGTTTTAAGACCCAGCTAATGAGGAAGACATAAAGTCCATTCCTCCTATTGAAACGAGAATATATTTCTCCACACTGTTGTGTCACATATTTTTGCAAACAGTGAACATGCATAAACATGACAAACATTTGATAAAGTATTGAATCATGCTTTCATCATACTTTGAGATCCAACATTTATTCTGTGTTATCATCAATCTAAACTGGACGATACACCAGTGGCAAGGAGATTAATTACAGGATATTCTTCCTAATTACCATGAGACTAACATATGTCACCATTGTAGAGCAGCAACTTAACTTTGTGCATGAAGAATATGTATATTCACTCAAAACCTTACTCAACGGTGCATTAAGTGTATATATTTAGTTGATACCAACAACTGAAGAATTGGTACTCATGCAATCTCCACTACCTTTGAGTAGGTGATGGTATTTGGAACTTCTCATCTTAGAGTTCTAACATCAGTTCACAATAACTGAATTCAACCGACCACACTACTGTAGTGAGTTTCGAGTTCAAGGAGTATGGTCATGTTCAGCAATGCTGAATACTGTTGCTTCATCATTGTGGCTGAAGTAGCCTCAGCTGACAATAGCACAAGATTGTTAGCAATGATCTAATTGCTACTTACACAATATCAGTTCCTTGATTAGCCCAGCTGCAACCCAGCTGCTATATTGCCAATTACTTTAATCAGTTTAGTAACAGATTGGTATAACCCCAATCTCTTGCCACAAGGTGGAGACAAGGCTAATAATAATTACAGGTAAATCCCAATGGCCAACAGCAGTTTATCCCATACTGCAAAGCTTACTGTTACAGTACAGTTATATTGTCTTTGATAACCTTTGTAAAGGGATTTGTATAACATGAATCTCTTACCTCATGAACCTGTTGAAGTCAAGAATAATTTTTTTACATACTGAAGTTCATATGCCAGATACTCATCATTGTTCATAATAACATGCCAATCCTGCCTTTTGCATGGGTGGTTTGCATGAGAACTTCTGCCCAATTTTCAAACCCTGGCCATAATCCAACTTGCTTGGAATGCTCCGGCTGTGCCTCAACCAAATATTTTTACCCTTTGTGTGTTGTACAAACAAATATAAATATTACAACTTGTGAACGGTGCACTACCCAAATTTTGGAAGTGCTAGACCCATTTAGTTGAGCATGATCGGAAGGTGCATGGAATTTCTGAGCTATCATGCTGCCCCCAGCTCCAGTGAACCGCTACTGCCGATGAGCATCTGGGGTGTGTTTCTGAACGATGACTTCTGCCGTTCATGGCCGATTAATTCATCTGCCAGGCTTCTTCCCCTGTAGAATAGACCTACCTGAATAACCGATTCAGCGGCTGGCTCTCACATCTCTGTTGGCGTTGTTCACTGCCGGCACATATGTACTTGAGTCTGTTCTATTGACATCTTAAGAGCCCGGAGTCATCTTGATCTTTTGCTCTTCCCTTCTCAGAAGGGTGTTTGGTAGGCAACTCTAACAGGCGCTACCACAGGACGTAGGATACAATACTGATATGAACCCATTGGCCTAACCCCAATAGAATATTTTGCTGGAATGGCAACTTATTGTCAGGAAAGGTACCTCTGACACGTGCCCTTCATCCCTTTGGGTATGTCCCCACGGCCATGCCCTGAGACTCAGTGTCAGCCGGATACTGACCCATCTTGGTCTCTGCCTCCGAGAGGGAGACCTTTGCAGCACTGTATACAACAGTTGCTGTATAAGGATAGTCGTTTCAACGCACTATCCAGCCACGGTGAGGAATTCATCCCCCGATTCCGTGGGCCTTGCTCTCTAGCCCCGGTGGAGAATCATCTCCCGACTCCGTGGGCGAGCAGATATGTGTGAATTTGAGCAACCCTCTGCCAGGCGTTGCTGGCACCGCCTTTCATAAAGGCCGGCGCTTTTGTCATGAACAGCCCTGCATCAGGCGCTGTTGGCGCGGCTCTCCCGTAGGCCGGCACTTCACACATGAAGCAGCCCTGTCAGGCGCTGCTGGTACGACTCTCCCATGGGCCGGTAATGTCACAAATGAAGCAGCCCTGAATCAGGCTCTGCTGGCACGGCCTGTCTCTTAGGCCCGCGCTATTGCTGTGTAAGCTCACTAAATCAACATTTAGTGTACAGCTTTACCTTGTGAAAATATAAATCATAACAACCTGTGCTTAAACAATAATAACATTGTCAGAACAATATCATATAACAATAACTTGTTACTTTCCTTTAGTTTTTTACTCAAAGAAACACAATAAAATACATACTTTTAATTATAAGGAGAATCCTTATATCCCAACTCACCTGGGGGCTGAATTAGTCCCAGTAATTTTTTGACTGGGGACCAACGTCTGTGAGCCACTGACCCCACTGTCAGTGGCCCCAGCGTTGCTTCTTTGCCGTTCAACAGCATCCCACAGGCATGGAGCCACTGACCCCCCTGTCAGCGACTCAGTTTAATATCCCTTGCCGTTCCCACAGCATCCCTGCAGGCTGGGGAGCCGCTGACCCCTCTGTCAGCGACTCTGCTTAATTTTTGTTTTGCCGATTTTACGGCATTCCTGCAGCTGGGGAGCCACTAACTGCACTGTTAGCGGCTCCTTATCTCGCAACCCGATCAATGTTGCCGTTTTTTCCGCATTTGCGGTCGGACTGAAATTTCACCACAGTCCATATCCGGCAAGTTGTCTGGCTGCAAAACTGTAAAAAGAGGCTCCTGCCTAAACCCCTGGTAAGTAAAAATAAACTTACCTTAAAGTTAACTTACCGCAGGCAGGAGCTCAGTCCTGCCTGACTGGTGCTTGCGCCAATGCGGCTGACGTAATGCTGCGCAGGCGTCCTGGCGGGCCTCCTTCACGGAATCACTCACGTGACTCCGAAGTAAAAGCCAAGTTCATTTCCATCTGGGTTCATCTCCAAGTTGTGAACTCCTCTCTGGTGTTGTCGCTTGATTCCCGCAGATTGTTGGTTTCCTGTTTTAAGCTTGGCCCGACATGCTGAGGCGATGTGGCCTTCCATCTGGCAGTTATACGCTCTTGGCCATTTTGAACTGACAAAATTGGGATGCGTGATTACCGTTGCAACGATAACAACTGGCTGAACTCTGCTCCCCGCCATAGTTTGGTTTTGGTTTAGCGCCTCTTGGTTTGGCCATAGGCGCTGCCTTGTGACTGTAAACGGCCACTGCAGTCCGTGGTTTACGTTCTTTGATGCCATCTCCATTGTGGTAGCAACCTTGCATGCTTTCTCAAATGTGAGATCTGGAGTGTTCATGAGTTTGGGCTGAATTCATTCATCCACTAGACCACAAACAAATCTGTCGCGTAGTGCTCGTCCGAGAAAGGTTCCAAAGTTACGGTGCAAAGTTACATTTTTCAAGGCAACAATGTACTCATTGATTGTCTCATTCTGCTTCATGTTTCTAGTGCAGAATTTATAGCTTTCTGCAATTTCCAGAGGCTTTGGATTGAAGTACTCCTCCAACTTCTTCATAATGTCATTGAATGGCACGTCTTTTGCCTTTATGGGTGCAAGGAGATTCACGAGTGTGCCGTACACTTCTGGACCAGTCCCCGTGATCAGAATCGCTTTCCTGCGTTCGCAAACGGCCTTATTTGTTTCAGTCCCTATCTCTCCTTCACCACTAATCTCCATTATGTTGTTTGCCGTGAAAAACATGTTTGCTCTCTCCATACAGGAGCTGATCAGCTCTCTACTCTTGTCAAAAGAGCCAAGGTTTCCGATGTAGCCCGTGGTCACTGCCATCGTGTCATTCTCTTTTTTTTTTAAATCCGTTCAAAAACCCCGAATTCCTGTCTGTTCTGGTGTAACAATTCACCTAAAACAAAGGCTATTCAGCTTAAGGAACTTGACAAAAAAATACTTAGTCTTAAATGTTTCTACAATCCCAAGGATGACATCTTGCCACGTAGACACAACATAGAGATAGCCTGACAAACATTCGACGATTTGTCCAGCAGCTGTTTTAAACTATAGTCCCCTGCATAGAAGGATCTGCGGCCTATCGTGTCCAGCTCGCAAACAACTGCGACACAACTCCATACTTACTGTTTAAAATGTTCAACAATACTGCGTGTTGCAAAACAGTCCTGCACTGTATTTAAAGGATGAGTTCACAAACTCTTATCCCATCCTCGTTGCCAATTTTGTTATATTCCGGACGGCAGAATGAATAACAACTTACACGCAGGTTGCCTGGATCACGAGAGAGTTTTATTACCCAACATTCCCTGCTCATATTAAACACCAACTCATTAACATGTACATGAATGTGTATGAATACATTCCAATTATCGATTAAACATTTGAATTAAATAAAATACCAGAGCAAAAGGAGGCTACAGATTTTTGGTTATTGAGTAAAGCTACTATTCATCGAAAAAAGCAGTTTTTATGTCTGGCTGTTTCAGCTTTGGCAGTTCGGAGTCGCCTTCCAGAGGGAAGTGATTCAAAGAGAACTAAATTAGAGTAAACTAAACTAACCCAAACTAAACCAAACTAAACCAAATTACACTATACTAAACGTGTAGGAAGGAACTGCAGATGCTGGTTTAAACCAAAGATAGACACATTAAAGCTGGAGTAACTCAGCGGGACAGGCAGCATCTCTGGAGAGAAGGAATGGGTGACGTTTCGGATCGAGGACCTGTCCCGCTGAGTTACTCCAGCTTTTTGTGTCTATCTACACTATACTAAATGTGACACACACTCGCAAGGGGAAATGGTTTCATGCAGTCATTATTTTTGGTGTTAAAGTGTCACCCGACAGTGGAGAGATTAGGTCAGTGTTTTCAGATGACGGTGAAGAGGTTTGAAGCCTGATTTATCTGCCCCTCTCGCCTTCCTCTCTGCCACAGGCGGCGGCTTCGAATGGGACGATGACTTCCCTCTGGTGTCAGTCAAGTCGTCCTTGGTGACGGAAGGGTCCGTGCTGCCCGCGGACCCTGCCTCCGCCGGCGTTTCCCCGGGGTCCGAGCAAGGCCCGGCGCATCAGACACGCTTCTCCCGATTCACCGTCTCTCCCGCCACCCTCTCGAGGTTCTCCATCACACACGTATCAGATTCAGACATCGTCTCAGCAGGAGGTAAGCTGCCCTCCCTCACAACCCACCTCCCTCCTCCACGGGAGATTTTAACAATGACATAAATGCTCCCCCAAAGAAGTACCAAAGGACGAGAGTTGGATACTAGTTTCAAAGTCGTCTTGTTGAGTCTCATTGTCTGTAACTCGTTTTCACCTCGCCCACAACTAACAATGGCCTGCTTCCGTCATCATCGTTACTTGTTTGCGTATCTTATATATGCTCTGTGTTAATAACACCATCCAAACCACCAGGGGGCGCCACACGATTGGCAGCCTCGCCAACAGTCTGTCTGTTTTTTTGTCTTCTTTTTGTTATTTTCAGTGTGTTTTTAAAGTTTGTGCTAATGTTTTCTGGTTTGTTTATGTGGGGGGGGAGGGGGTTGGGGGAAACTTGTTTCCGTCTCTTACATTGCCGGAGATGCGATTGTTTTCCGGATCGAGTTGCCGGTCGCTCTGCGGCCTAACATCTTGGAGCTGGCGGCCTTGCTCGAGACCGCGGGGCCTGTACTTAGCATTGGAGCCGATCCCTCGCCTGGGCCTGCGGACTTTACCATCGAGAGCTCGCAGTCTCGGGTAGAGACCGTAGTTGTTGGGAGCTCCAACGATGCAGAAGGTTCGACCAGCCCCGACCCGGGGTCAGATCGCCCGGCGCGGGGGAGCTGAGATTCTTCCCGATACAGGAGCTTGATCGCCCCAACGCGGAGGGCCCGACCGCCGGCTACGGGAGCCAATATCGTCCTGTCAACGGAAGGCTCGAGGCCCCTGACCGCGGGAGAACATAAAAGGGAAGAGATTGAACTTTTTTTTCGCCTTCCATCACGGTGAGGAATGTGGAGGAGTCACTGTGGTGGATATTTATGTTAAAATGTGTTTTGTGTTCTGTTGCTTTTTATTGGTATGACTGACTTGGCAAATGAAATTCCACGTATGTTGCAAAACACACTTGGCTAATAAAGTATTATTGTCTTGTAAATTACCATCTTTACCTCTCGTTTCCCTTTCTCCTGACTCTCAGTCTCATGAAGGGTCTCGGCCCGAGACGTCACCCATCCCTTTTCGTCAGACCCTTTTCTCACAGAGTGCAAATGTGAAAGAAGAGAGGGCTTAGCTGGAGAACCTGGATAGGTGGCATTTCAGGATCAGATTGTCTGAAGAGATATGTTTGAAACATATAAGAATGTTAAGGGTTTGGACACGGTAGAGGCAGGAAACGTGTTCCCGATGTTGGAGGGAGTCCAGAACCAGGGGCCACAGTTTAAGAATAAGGGGTAAGCCATTTAGAACGGAGATGAGGAAAAAGTTTTCACGCAGTGAGTGGTGAGTCTGTGGAATTCTCTGCCTCAGAGGGCGGTGGAGGCAGGTTCTCTAGATGCTTTCCAGAGAGAGCTAGATAGGGCTCTTAAAAATAGCGGAGTCAGGGGATATGGGGAGAAGGCAGGAACGGGGTACCGATTGGGGATGATCAGCCATGATCACATTGAATGGCGGTGCTGGCTCGAAGGGCCGAATGGCCTACTCCTGCACCTATTGTCTATTGTCTATTGTCCAATTCCCAAAGCAAAACGTCTATTCCCAAAGCAAAACGCTCCCTATCCATTCCCTCCACAGATACTGCCTGACCCGCTGAGTTACCTCAGCACTTTGTGCTTCACCCAAGACTCCAGCATCTGCAGTCTCTTGTGTCCCCGTATTATACTATACCCTACATACTCAGCGGGTTGGGCAGCATAGACCCTACACCAGACTCAGTTGAGTTGAGTTACTCCAGCACTTTGTGTCTATCTTTGGCATAAAGCAGCATCTGCAGTTCTTTGCTTCTACACCCTGAACCAGATTGCCTGATCATTGTCAGAGCTGTCCTGAACCACTAGCTACCAAAGATCCTATAGCGGAGCAAGATGGACCACTCCTGCTAAATGCAACGGGCTGACGTGTAGTACGCAACGGAGCGGAACGTGGGCCTTTCTTTCATCCATTTCCGTAACCGGACCCGACCCGACCCGACTCGCAGTGTGATCAACGTTGCGGGGGAACAGTTTGTGTTAATAAATTTAAATTCTGAAAATAAGGAGAAGATTTTTACCAAATAACTTTTATTTTTACGAGGATGTTTCCGTAACCGGCTTCCGTCTCCGCGCTAGTATCCTTGCTCCGCTACGGGATCCATGGTGCGGAGACGGAAGCCGGTTATGGAAATGTTGCCGAAAATTACCCGTGAATCTGCCCATGACCGTACTACGTATTTTTCGTCGAGTGGTCTATCTTGCTCGCTGTAGGATCTTTGCTAGCTACCTCTTTGGTGACCCTTGACCGGACTTTGCTGGCTTTACCTTGCACTAAACGACGTCCCCTTATCATGTAAATGGATCGACTGTAATCATGTTTTGCCTTTCCGCCGACCGGTGTGTGCGCAACAAAAAGCGTTTCACTGCACCTCCGTACACGTGACACTAAACTGAACTGAAAGTGAACTGTTCTCGCCGTGCTTAAACCGGCTGCTGCATGGGTGGCCACACATCAAAAACATCCCGTTCACTGCCCATCGCTGTGGGCGGGAGCAGATCTAGCACAAAGTCAAACTTGATTTGGACGTTCCCCTGGACAACGGTGACACTAACCTCTCTTCTCCCTCATTGCTTACAGGCAGCGCTGAACGTGGTGAAAGGGAATGACTGCTGAGTCCACGGGTGGAACTCTTGTTTTATTTTTCGGGGGGAATGAATATCAAAATGGACAAGACCTGACCAGAAAAGGAATTGCAATCAAATGCTTCACTCGATGACCTGCCCTGGAATCGATGGGACAACTTGATGGCGAGTTTTGGCTGCTAGCGCGTACGGGCGCCGCAGTGTGTCCAACGCTGGGCGGGCGACTCAGTCCTTCCCCTCTCCAGTTTGGATCCTGTCGTCAACTGCGATATCGTCACGGCAGGACAACCTAATCCCGAATTTCTGCTGGTGCCCCCCCCTCTCCCTTCCCCCCTCCCCCCACCCCAAACTCCCCCCGGGACAAGTGGGTCGGGAAGAAGGAGGCATCTTGGAACTGGAGGAGACCATCCACACACACGCCAGCAACACGCCTGCCCCGGGGAAGGGACCTGATATTTAACTTGCGGCGCAACTGTGAGGGTTTCCAGAAAAACAGACACTGTAGACAGTTTGGCCACCATTTATATCGAACCACATCTTGCAAATAACACCATCTGCTTGTAGACACCGAGGCCCACAGCAAGATGTGCTTGGATTAAGCTATTTATTAACCATTTACTGCTCACATCATCCATGCCTCACAATGTTCAACCACCCACAGTATTTAGTGTTGCGCCTTTATGCGTTTGATATTGAATAGTGTAGGAAGCCAGTTAAACTGCAACCTCTATACTATTTTTGTAAAACCAGTCAAACTACTGATGAATATATTGTAAATGTTGCCAAAGAGATGTAAAAGATTGTGCAGCTCTGAGCGGTCGGTGTTAGTTGCTTCCTGTACGGCTTCAAGCTTTCGTGTCTCGGTATAAACTCGGCATACACGCACTTTCTGCCCTTGTTTTGCTTCTCAATGGATGCAACATCTATTCTATAACAAAAGATTAACCAGTTGCATGACATCAGTAAAGGGGGGCTATCTTTTTAAGTGTTACAACTCTTAGTATTCTGTTAACTGATCAAAACGGGTCATTACTGCTAGTCACTGTTTTATTTCCATCTAGTTACCAGCATGTGGCTTAAGTTACCATACTAATAAACTTTTTATGATATCTTATACTTGCTTTTCTTTCCTTCCTAATGGCCCTGTCCCATTTACTGCCGGCACCCGTCATCGGTCGTTGCAGATCGCCGAAAATGTTCAACGTGTTGAAAATCCAGCGGCGACCAGGTTCGAGTCTGTGGGCGATTACTCACGACCAGACAGGCTTCACCCCGCGACATGTCACCAGGGTGTCGCCTGTATGGTCGTGAGTCGTCTCCTCAGTCGCCCAAAGAGCCGTAGCGTCTTTCTGGTCACCGCTGGATTTTCAACATGTTTAACGTTTTCGCCGACCTATGACGGGTGCCGGCAGTCGCCGAAAAAGTTGCGTAAGTGGGACAGGCCCATAACTCCTCAGTCCTCATGGTGAGACCGCCTCGTTTCCTGTGACCACTTCTGCCCTTCCACGATCTCCCATCCTTCCCCCGTCCTGCCAAACCCAACGCGCTCTTGCCCAAGATGGGGACTCATCAGAAGTCTTCGTTTATTTTAAGTTTAAAGACACAGCATGTAAAATATAATGGAGTAAATCAGTGATTATGACCCTCAAAACACGAAAACAGAGTCGACTGCCAGAGCGAACGGTAAATGTACCGTTCTCAAACTGACAAATGGATCTGGTGTTGTAGGACATGGAGCCGGAGATCCAGGTTTACATCTAAAGACACAAAGTACTGGAGGTACTCAGCCAGTCTGGCAGCATCTCTGGAGAACATGGATAGGCCAAAAAGAGGTCTTGGCCTCAGATGTCGCCTATTCATTTTCTCCAGAGATGCTCCCTGACCTAATCCAGCACTTTGTCAGGACTCCAGATGTGAATCTGGATGCAACATACTCTCCGAGCACTGGGAATATGAACGGCAGCAAAAGGGACTAGTTTAGTTGGGGCATCTTGGTCGGCATGGACGAGTTGGGCCAAAGGGCCTGTTTCCGTGCTGTGGCTCAATAATACTTGTGGAATGGCCAAGATTAATGTAACACTAAAGCTAACACTACAGCCATGTATAGTCTTTGCGACAAATCAAATTCTGACCAAATGGAAATGATATAATCTCTTTAACAGCAGCCTCTCACCTTCTCAGCTTCACCCCGAGGCCAACGCACTGGTGCAGTGGCGAGGGAGTATTGCCCACTCAGAAGGGACGGTCAGAGGAGATAGGAAGTGAAGCATTGGGTAGGATCTTCCCCTGGCTAGGAATTGGGATAGGACGGGGAGATGGGCAGAGTGGGGTTGGAACTAGGACAGGTTGGTTGTGGAACAATGGCCCCAGGATTTTGGGGTGGAAAATTTAGGAGAAATGTATTTACTCATAAACCTCCCCACTGTGGAGACAACGTCACTGAACTTAATTAAGGTGGAGGTGGAATGATTTCTAAACGCAAAAGACACTGAGAAATATAGGTGGGGGGGAATATGTATTAAGATAGAAGGTTGTGATGAGTCTGAAGAAGAGTCTCGACTCGAAACGTCACCCATTCCTTCTCCCCAGAGATGCTGCCTGACCCGCTGAGCTACTCCAGCTTTTTGTGTCTTTTGAGATAGAAGATCAGCCATGATGGCACTAGGTGCTAGAACAGACTCAAAAGCCTGAATGGCCTATTCCTGCTGCTATTTTCGATCTTCCTCCATTAAAGCGTGGCTCCCCCTTCTCTCTCCAATGTAAAAGGCATCAATGGCATTCTCTGACAAACAGGCTGCATCGACCAGTAATCCACTCTCACCAGGCGCTGATCAATGCACCTTTCTGTGGCACTGTGTGGCCGTTCACTGTGCGTCAACTAATTTCTGCATTTCCTACCTTACAGCAATGATAACACATCCGATGTAAAGCACTTTTGACATTCTGAAAGGTGGATTTGATTTAACTTTTTTAAGAATCAGATTTTTTTTAGTTTACAATAAAGAATCCTGTATGATGTGGTCCGGTACTTATTTGTTATATATTCTGAGGTACAGTGAAATTCATTTTTGTGTAGTTCGTTTACATCCCGTTCAGCACAGGCATCACTATACATCTCGGGGAGAGTACAAGTATATAGCAGTTGTGCACTGGCACAGTATCTGAAGAAGGGTCTCGACCCGAAACGTCGCCTATCTCCTTCGCTCCTTAGATGCTGCTACACCCGCTGAGTTTCTCCAGCTTTTTGTGTAGCCTCGATTCTCCAGCATCTGCAGTTCCTTCTTTAAAACAGTATCAGAGTCGCCAGTTTGGTGCCATTTGCAGGTCCCAGTTGTTGTAAGTGCAGGGTTCTTGAGCTGACTGTTGACCTGGCGGCGTTGCAGGGTCGGCCTGGCCAAGCGCAGCCGTGGTGTCCACCGCTGTGGGCCGGGTCCCGTCCGCGCGCTTGGCCTCTTGGAGTGGCGCCCGGTCCAGCTGAGCTTCTTACAATTCTTTTAATTTTTCTACTTATTTTTTGTGCTCTCATTTTCCCCCAGACTCAGTTTGTGGTGAAGATAACCAACTGAGTTTGCAGGGGACGTGAAACGTTTTCTCGTTAATAGCGTGGAGGGCGTTTGGTATTGGTTTACCATCATCATCGAGGTACAGTGGAAAAGTTTGTTTGCGGCTATCCAGTCAAATCACACTACACATCAAGCCACATATAAGTGCAAAATGCCAAGACAAAAATAACCAAAGTGAAGAATGTTGTATTACAGTGTTACAGCTACAGAGAAAATGCAGAGGAAAAAAAAGTGCAGCGGCCGCGATGAGGTAGGTTGGGAGATCGTGACCACACTGTGGCTTATGTGGGATCTGTTCAGTAGTCTGATAACAGCGGGGAATAACCTGTTCCTGAATCTGCTGGTACGTACGTTTCAGCTCGTGTCTTCTACCCGACGAGAGAGAGAAGAGGAATGACTGGGGGGGGGGGGCGGAAACAAGGTTTTGATTGTGTTGGCTGCTTTCCCGAGGCAGCGTGAAACGTGGCACTTTGTACCTACGGATCTCGACGTGCTCGTGTCAGGTGAAAAGCAAATGGCTGCTCAATTCTCGCAGACCGTTGTCAAACAGTAATTATTGACTTGTCCGATCTGAGTAAACAGTTGTTGTGATAGCCGTGCGTATCCAAATGAGTCACAATTAGAATTATATAAAGGTCAATTATATAACTGGCTAATGCATCCAGTTGTTAGGCGAAGGTCATATAATGGACCCCATCATATGGGTCTGGAGAATGCCTGTTCTGAACACCCGCGATGAGTGGGCGGACTGTGATTTTGTGCAGAGCTTCCTGGCAGACGCAGTTATTTACTGAGACCAGCTGGAGGTTTGTTTTAATTTTAAATCAGGGCAAGTTTTTCTTTTCATTTAACTTCACAGCAGTGCAGCTCTTTCAGCTTCGTGCGCAGAGTGTTAGCAACCAGCAACAGCAGGAAAAGGCACCACAGTTAGTTAACCCCAAACTCACCGAAGACACAATTCCAATTCCGTGACCATTGTTGAGTTCACAAGTTCATGTGTTGGGAGCAGAATTAGGCCATTCGGCCCATCAAGTCTACTCCGCCATTCAATCATGGCTGATCTATCTTTCCCTCCTAACCCGATTCTCCTGCCTTCTCCCCACAACCCCTGACACCTGTACTAATCAAGAATCTATCTCTGTCTTAAAAATACCCATTGACTTGGCCTCCACAGCCGTCTCAGGGTCACAGAACAAATTTCCTTCTGCAGTTGTACAGAGCCCTAGTGAGACCACACCTGGAGTATTGTGTGCAGTTTTGGTCCCCTAATTTGAGGAAGGACATTCTTGCTATTGAGGGAGTGCAGCGTAGGTTTACAAGGTTAATTCCCTGGGATGGCGGGACTGTCATATGCTGAGAGAATGGAGCAGCTGGGCTTGTACACTCTGGAGTTTAGAAGGATGAGACGATAGGTTTGAAGGGATATGGGCCAATCGCATGCAGATGGGTCTAGTGTAGATGGGGCATGTTGGTCGGTGTGGGCAAGTTGGGCCAAAGGGCCTGTTTCCACACTGTGTGATTCTATGACCAGCTGTGATACTCCAGCAATTTGTGTCTTTTTATTGGGAAACAAGCATCTGCAATTCCTTGTGTCCACAACTCTTGAATTATGATGGAAACTGTGTGCTCCTGTAGTTTGAAACACATGATCATAGGAAAAGCAAAAGAGAAAATAATTGCAAATGCCTTGTGTGTACAGGCTGTTTCAAGGTTCCATTTTGCAGTCGACCATATGTTACATAGAAACATAGAAAATAGGTGAAGGAGGAGGCCATTCGGCCCTTCGAGCCAGCACTGCCATTCATTGTGATCATGGCTGATCGTCCCCAATCAATAATCCGTGCCTGCCTTCTCCCCATATCCCTTGATTCCACCAGCCCCTAGAGCTCTATCTAACTCTCTCTTAAAACTAACCAGTGATTTGGCCTCCACTGCCCTCTGTGGCAGGGAATTCCACAAATTCACAACTCTCTGGGTGAAAACATTTTTTCTCACCTCAGTTCTAACTGGCCTCCCCTTTATTCTAAGTGTGGCCCCTGGTTCTGGACTCACCCAACATTGGGAACATTTTTCCTGCATCTAGCTTGTCCAGTCCTTTTATAATTGTATATGTTTCTATAAGATCCCCCTCATCCTTCTACACTCTAGTGAATACAAGCCTAATATTTGTCCATAAGTTATAGGAGCTGACTTAGGCCCATGTCTACTCCGCCATTCAATCTTGGCTGATCTATCTTTCCCTCTCATCTCCCTCCATGTCAGAAAACACACATAATCACTTGATATCTCTGTAGCATTATAGCATACCACATCTCTGGCGAAAACGGATGGGTGACGTTTTCGGGTCTAGACTTTTCTTCGGACCAGAAACTCGAAACCAAAAAAATTTCAGACCCAGTTCTGAAAGAAATGTCCCGACTCAAAACGTAACCCATCCCTTTGCTCCAGAGATGCTGCCTGACCTGCTGAGTTGCTCCAGCACTTGGTGTCTATCTTTGGTATGCATTTTCAAAGGGCTATGGGGAATTACTCTGTGGCTTCCTAGTCCTAGTGAGCAAGATAACAGGTGAAAGGATGGCAAAGGAAGGAGGCAAGAAAAATAGGTTAGGTGCGATGGTTTACAATGACCTGGCCTTTTGCGAGTTGGTGGCGCGATTATGTTCTCTCTGCTCCTCAATCAGATCCAGCCACTGAGTACCGTCGCAAACCCTTGGCAATGTGGATTTGCATCATCTGAAAGCAACACACTTGCCATCATAGACTTTGGAGATAACTTCTTGGGCAGATAGGTCCACTGGGGAGAGTGCTTGCTGGCTTTCCATAGCCTTCTCTGAGTAATTTCCCATTGACTGATTCCCATTGTCCAAGTGGCACCGCAGCCCGCACTCTCCTGAAGGGGATAGGTCGTCATGAACTGCATCAGACAGTTTGTCTTCTGTGGCACCACCAGTAATTGTGTGATTACTGTTGCGATCCCCATGGCCACCTTGCAATGATTACATAGAGATGTGAATCTTGCACATTCATAGCCGTTTCAAACTGTTATTGTCTCTCCTCCTTCATCCATTATTTGTGAAGCCTGATTTCAAATCCACTTACCTGCAGATAAGAGAACGAGGACTTTGGACTTTGTTTAGTTTTTGCACTATATTGTTTTTTTGTTTATTTATTGAAGGTTAAGGTGGAAAAGATTCCATCGGAATCTGAGGGGGAACTTTTTCAAAGGACGTTGGGTGTATGGAACAAATTGCCAGAGGAGGTAGTTGAGGCAGAGACTATCCCAATGTTTAAGAAACAGTTAGACAGGTACATGTACAGGACAGGTTTGAAGGGATATGGACCAAATGCAGGAAGGTGGGACCAGCGTAGCTGGGACATGTTGGCTAGTGTGTGGGTAAGTTTGGCCACACTTCATCACACTTTGAACTTTTCTTTGGTTATATTATCTGTTAAGTACTGACGGCTTTTACAAATAAGAATTTCATAGCTCTGTTCCGATACATCTGAATTTCCCTGAAAAGGGGACTAATAAGTATTTATCTATCTATCTATCGATACATATGATAATGAAACACACTCGACTCATGCTGCACCACAATTATGGTGTGCATGAACTTTCACAACTCAGAAGGATTTACATTAATCTTAAGATAGACACAAAAAGCTGGAGTAACTCAGCAGGTCAGGCAGCATCTCTGGAGAAAAGGAATAGGTGACGTTTCAGGTCGGAACCTTGTTATTCCAGCATTTTGTGTCTGTCTTCAGTGTAAACCAGCATCTGCAGTTCCTTCTTACATATTTTTACATTATGATTACTGTGCATTGGGTCCCCAACCAACTGGAACTGGCTTAAGGCTCCCAGTAATACAAATCATTTCCAATCTAACAGGTTGAGATGGAATCTGAGAGAGTATGCAAGAGTAGATTAAATGGATGGATGAAAAGTGAGAAGGAGTAAGGTGGGTAATACAAGACCATTTTCTCATTGAGGGGAAACAGACATCATCGTGTTCGAATCAAACTGAGAGAGCCCCGAGCTGAAACATTGCCTCCACAGATGCTGCCTGACCCACCGAGTCAAGACCCATCTCGCAGTACTTTGGCTGTGCTCAAGATTCCAGCATCTGGAGTTCCTTGTATCATCTCCCTGTTGCTGCACTCTGCATCAATCTGAGGAGTGAGTGAGTGAATGGGTGGGTGGGTATTAGCTTATATCCGGATCATTATTTTCATCCCATTTTCTTTTTCTTTTTAAGTTTAGAGGGGAGTTGTGCCAGAATCTAAGTCAGGAGAAAAAATTGCAGATTATTTCTGAAAATATTTCCCCAACTGGCCAGCTCTGAATCTACTTTGGTTGATGCTGTCATACTTAAAAAATCATTGTTTTGGATGACATTAAGAAATCACATTGAGAGTTCAGGTGAAACCTTTTTATTAAAAGCAGGATTTCTTGGCAAAGTTGCCAGTGGTTGCATGACAATGTGCTGGTGCTGTTATCTAAACATAACTCGTCTTGTAGCTGCATTTACACACAATGCCCCTCATTGGCTGTGCTTATCTGGATTATGGGCATGCAAGAAGGAATGAAAAGCCATACAGTTTCTTGGCCCACTTGCAACAGTTAAGGCATCCATCTGCCTAGAAACAAGTCACAGTCCCATGCTAAGGTGACGTTTAGCTTAGAGATGCAGCATTTAAATCGGCCTTCCGAATGTTGATCACCTGTTCACACTGGTTCTATGTGTTCCGCTTTCCCATCTAGTCTCCACACCGCATCACAGTGCCAGAGACCGGGGTTCGCTCCTGACCTCGGGTGCTGCCTTTGTGGAGTTTGCACGTTCTCCCGTGACTGTGTGGGTTTCATTCGAGTATTCTGGTTTCCTTCCACATCCCAAAGGGATTGCAGGTTAATTGGCTTCTGTAAATTGCTACGTGTGTAGGGAGTGGATGAGAAAGTGGGATAAGATAGAACTAGTGTGAACGGGTGATTGATGGTCGGTGTGGACTCGGTGGGCAGAAGAGCCCGTTTCCATACTGTATCTCTAAAACTAAAAGAAAACATTTAGGGCAATATTAGAAGCTGATTAACCTACAAACCTGCATGGTGCAAAGTTACAAACATGCATTCGTCACTCAGACAATGCCCATGGTTAGGAATGATCCCGGCAGCTCGGCCAGCTGCGTCACTGTGCCTCCTAGTTAAAGTATCAATTTGCCTAGACTAAAATACACACGCTTTAACTGAGGTGAAGTTCGGTAAAGAACCAACAGCAAAGATAGTAATGCCAGGAAGGATCGCGACCCGAAACGTTTCCCATCCTTTCTCTCCAGAGATGCTGCCTGTCCCGCTGTTACTACAGCTTTGTGTCTATAATAATAATAATAATCTTTCCATCAGTCTGCTTCGATAATGAAACACAAAGGCAGGTGGTATGTTTTTTTTAAACAGTTAATCCATTTTATTTTTGCATAAGTTACTATCAAAATCATTTTTTTGTTATCTGAAGGAATATACTCTCTAGGTCAATTCAAAAATCACAAGACATGGTGATTTATGAAAAAATGGCAGCTACAGAAAGCTGCAATGCAGTACAGATTATGACAACTATCCCAGCAAGTCTCTTACTACATTTTAAAGCTTCAGTAAAATGAAAGGCACAAATTAAATCACATTCTTGTATTAAAGTCGAAAGTAAAAGCGTGATGGCATAATGCAGAACGGAAAAAGAAGTGGATGTCATGTACAAGAACTTTATTTCATTAGGATGGCAGGTATGTTTTTGGAATTTAATGGCGCAAAGTTAGAGACTATATGTGCGTAGAAGTGCTAAGTTTTCAAAATAAATATAATTGTGAAATAGCACAGGTTGAATTTGATATTTATTGTTTGACAATCACTCTTGGCTAGAGTTTAATTTCAGCTATTTATGTTTCATTATCTACAACCACTTTGTGCAGAACAACTGACGTGACTGGCTAACTTTACTGGAAAAATGCAAAACTACCTATTTCACTTAAAATATACCCAGACATTTCATTGGGTTCTTGTAATAAAATGTTCAGACTCTGTGTCACTTTTTCCCACAGTACAACCACTGTTCCTTTTCTGATGCCAAAATATCTCATTCTTCAAATTGTTTCAGCATCGTACATCGAAAATAAAATTTTGAAGACTATGACAAAAATAGGGGGCATTATATATATTAACAAGTTTTTCTTTAAATAACTGATTAACCACAGACCTTTATTTTCAAAAATAACAGAACACTTTGTTCATCAACTAATTCACAGAGTGCATCGTCTTGCTTGTTCATAATACTGATTATCTCAGTGTCTAATCAATCACTGTACCACAGACTTTTAAACCATCCAGCACTTAAATCATTGCTGTACTGAGATGACTATCGATCAATGTGAATCCTACATCTGACAATGTTTCTTGCATTTTCTTATGCAAAAAATACTTTGCAATTTCTCTCCCACTTTGAGGCTTTGCTGTTAATATATACTGTGGTTGTAGCATGTGCTTTCCTGTCCACTTAGAACTCTGCAAAAGAGCCGAAAACGTGGCCCTCTGCATCAAGTCCCTTTTGTGTGTTTTTCCATCAGCTCGAGGGGACTGTTTGACACCACATATCCAGGGACCCCAGTCACTTATTCACTCATCGGGCTGACTCGGTGGTCAGAATCGATAAAGGAAGCACTACAAGTCACAGGTGTGAAATAAAGTTTGACAGCTCTACATTCAGTGGCAGATAAAGCAAAAAAAAATGCAGAGGAATCCTAAAATTCTGCAAAGGGATAGAAATGTCTGTTTCCTCAGTTGCCACCAGACCCTTGCCACCACCATAGTACTTGCTTAATATTTCCAAAAGTAATGGAAGCTTTATAGGTGACAGCAAGGATTCAAAGAATGACCTCTAAAATGTTAACAGAGGTTAACTCTGAATAAGATTTACTCAGTTATATTCACATATCCTATTTGTCTTTTAGAATGTTCCCCAAAAGAGAACACAGCACAGTATATACACTTTATAATTGGTCTGCCAATATTACAGCTTTCTAGTTTCTATAAAGTGGCAACATTTTAAGCCAACTCCTGCAAAGAGCCAGATAATAAAATATTGTTTTATATGCTGATTAGTATAAAGTATAATAAAAAAATACTAACTGCTAATTCTTGAACACATGCATAAATTACAAACATCATACAAAAGCCTAACCACACACCTGCCATTGAACAATTCCCTCCACAATATCCATCGAGTTTAAAGCAGGGATAGGATAGGTGTATTTTTGTTTCAAAAGTGGCACTGCTGCAGCAAGATGTGAGATTGATATATCTGTAACTTTAGTCCAGACTGGAGCCATCCAAAGACGGCCACTAAAGTCACTGTTTTCATGCAGGTGAAGTTTCAGGTTTAGACTTCTTTGGCATCTCTTGCCATCAGCAAGTGAACAGCGGGGGATTCCTCCCGGGGACAGCGCTCACTTCACCGTAGGGATCGATCTGTTGTTTATTTTGGTCGGCCTCAACTTGATATTTGCTACGGCGTCTCTGCAGAAGGGAGAGAGAGGGGAGAGAGAGGAGAGAGAGAGAGAGAGAGAGAGAGAACAGAGAGTTTAGTGGAAGGAGCTCTTTGTAAGAATACAACACTGTCTACCATACAGTTTGCAAGAGCACATGGCACCTAAAAGATTACTTTATATGAATATTGAGACAAAAAGCTGGAGTGAACTAATTGCGGTGCTTACATATACATTGCCTTTCTGTAGTTGGCCACCAGGTAGCTTTAGTTTAGAGGTACTGCGCGGAAACCTCTTTGGCCCACTGAGTCCGTGCCGACCAGCGATCCATGTACTAATACTATCCTACAAACACTAGGAACAATTTTCAATTCTTACCAAAGACAATCAGCCTTCAAACCTGAACATCTTTGGAGTGTGGGACGAAACCGGAGCACCCGGATAAAACCCACACGGTCAGGGGGAAGAACGTACAAACTCTGCACATACAGCACCAGTAGTCAGGATTGAACCAGAGTCCCTGGCGCTGTTGAGGCAGCAACTCTACTACTGTGCCACAGAGGTAATTCAATTGAACCTCAAATCTTCAGTTTCGATTTTACGGTGCTGCACTAGTAAGGAGAACACTTCTTTTAAAGTGCTGAGGTTTTACATTACTGACATGCCAACTTTATTCCTCCTGAATGCATTTTTACTAATAGATTTATACAAGCAAATGCAGGGGTTTTCTTGGCCACAGTCCGGTGACTGCAGTTTGTTGAACACCATTCCAAGCTGGTCCAAATCTGACTGCAACAAGTGCCAACAGGGAGCTATCCTGCAGTTTTCAATCCTCTCCTGCTGTCCGAGACACAAGACTGGACACTTTCCAATCCAGCATGCCATCATGTTACACAGAAAACCCTCAGAACCGAATAGCTAATTTGTTACAGGAGATTTTTGTTTGGCAGAAATACTTTGGGTTAGCTTAGACATTTTTCAATTCAAATTTTAAAACAGCTGCAAAATTGTTGCTCAATTTAGATTTGATTTAATTTATTGTCACGTGTACCGAGGTACAGTGCAAAGCTTTCAACTTCCTGCCGTGGTATTAGTAGAAAGAATATCAGAAAAACTAAGTTATAGGAAAAACTATGATTCAAATGCTTGAATGTGGGGAAAAAATGCACCAAATAACTAGCTTACTGGGGAAAAAGTATGATTCAAAAGCTTAAACGTGGAAGAAAATAACTAACTTATTGGAAAAAAATCATTCAAATCGAACTATTCATCTGCAAAATATTTTGTTAGCTCAAGAGATTGTGAAATTAAAAACCACAAATTTTATGAGTAAAAAGTTAGGGATAAAAGTTTAAAGCTGATTTTCTGCAAGTCATTAAGCTATGCATATACATGGTCAGACCGCAGACCGAGTTACTGGCTGGAGTCTACACAATCTCTGCTTGTACGTGGCACATCTGCTCTTGCAAGGCTGAAACGGCAACACAACTGCAAGTGACGTTACTGGAATAAACACAATGCACCAACAAGTGAATCACAAGGCACGGGAGGTCGGCAGACAAGATCGCCAGCAATGAAACACAGCAACAGAGCAAATCAATGCCCACGAGTCAGAGAAGCTTACGTGTGATTTGTGCAACAGCAAAGCAACCCTGGGTGGACCAGTGGTGACGCGATGACGGAGGAAACGCCAGCTGATCTCCGCAACACATGAAGCCACCAGAGTGAACAGAACCACGTTCAAATACGAACGCTCACAAAATTAGCGTTAATAGATGAGAAATCTGTTAGGCAGAGCTTTACGAAGAATGCAAGGAAAAAAAGAGCTGGAGCAGGCCATTGAACCCAAAATTCAATATTGCAATTAATGTTCTCTCTCAGCTCAAATTTATAAGACACAGGAGCAGAATTAGGCCATTCAGCCCATCGAGTCTACTCTGCCATTCCATCATGGCTGATCTATTTTCCCTTCTCAATCCCATTCTCCTGCCTCCTCCCTGTACCTTTGAATAGCAATTTATCTCGAATGCACACCCAGTGACTCCGCAACCACTGCCTCACCGAGCACACTTAGTGCCCTGTTTCTTTAATGGCCATTATGGAACAGCAGCATTATGGAGTCCGTTTTGTTGCCACCACCTAACGTGCTTGTCATCATGTGATGCTTTATTTCCATTCCTGATGGATGCTTTCCAGGGGGGGGGGGGGGCATATACATTTTGAGAATTAAGGGACAAACGTTTAGGGGCAACATGAGGGGGAACTTCTTTACTCAGAGAGTGGTAGCTGTGTGGAATGAGCTTCCAGTGGAAGTGGTGAAAGCAGGTTTGTTTTTATCATTTAAAAATTAATTGGATAGGTATATGGACGGGAAAGGAATGGTGTGTTATGGTCTGAGTGCAGGTAGATGGGACTAGGTGAGAGTAAGTGTTCGGCACGGACTAGAAGGGCCGAGATGGCCTGTTTCCGTGCTGTCATTGTTATATGGTTATAAAAGTGAAGGGGATTTCTTCAAAGGGAAGCTAAATCGCAAAAACAAAGACAACATCTGCCTATCAATTGGAGAGCGAGTGAGTGGTGGAAGACATGTTGTACTCCGTCTTCAAAGAGACGATGAATTCTGGAAGGGCTCTTATTGGTATTAAAATTCTGACAACTTCACAAATGAAATAACTGGAATCGAAGGAGCTATTCCACGCTGCTTTAAGTGTTTTAGACTTAATATTCTAGAAAATTCAACAAAATGGGCCTCTTTCCCCCCCCCCCCCCCCCCCCAATATGAGACACAGAAACAGATGCAGTTGAGGACTGGAGATGGTGAGACAGATCGTACCCATTTGCAAAGCCGCAGTGGGAAATGAGTGATTATCACCAGTGACAGACAAGGTGACGAACGTCAGACTGGCACACTGAAATGCCAAACTTACTAATCTAGAGAGGTCTTAAATGTGGCAGAAGTTTAAATTCAGAACCTTGCAACCTCGGCATCAGAACTGTAATGAAAAAAATTCAGTCGGTTTGTACCTACAAGTGCAAAACTCAGTGGAAATACAGTGCGCAACACTGAACCCGAACAGTGACCGACACCAACATTATCACAAATACATCTCTCCTCCCCTGTTGAGGACTCTCTGATATTATCCAACAAGCATATGGACTGAAAGGTGCCCAATGTCTTTTGGAACAGAGTCATAGAGTGATAGTGTGGATACAGGCCCTTCAACCTAATTTGCCCTCGCTGACCAACATGTCCCATCCACTATAATCCCACCTGCCTCCTTATCCCCTCTAAACCTATTCTATCCATGTACCTACTCAAATGTTGTGAAGGTATCTGCCTCAACTAACTTCTTCAGTAGCTTGTTTCATATATCTACCACCTTTTGCTTAAAAAGGTTGCCTCTCAGTTCTTTGGCAGCCAGCAAGATGGTCAGTTTACACTGTTCTTTTGGACACCTCAGATATCTCACAGCAGCTTAATTACACCCAAGGAAAGACACAAAATGCTGGCGTACCTCAGCGGGTCAGGCAGCAGCACTAGCAAACAAGGAGGTGACATTTCGAGCGGGACCTTTCTTGTGAAGAAGAATGTTTGAAGAAGTCTTTAGAGTTTAAAAATACATAGTGAAAACAGGCCCTTTGGCCCACAGAGTCCGTGCTGAACTGTGTGCACCCCGTACACTAGCACTATCCTACATACTAAGGATCACGCACAATTTTACCAAAGACAATTAACCCACAAACCTGTGTGTCTTTGGTGTGGGAGGAAACCGGAGCACCTGGGAAAAACCCACTCGACTACAGGGAGAACGTACAAACTCCATACAGATAGCACCTGTAGTCATAGAGGGAGTATAGAGAAGGTTCACCAGACTGATTCCTGGGATGGCACGACTTCCATATGAAGAAAGACTGGATAGACTCGGCTTGTACTCGCTGGAATTTAGAAGATTGAGGGGTGATCTCATAGAGACTTACAAAAGTCTTAAGGGGTTGGACAGGCTAGATGCAGGAAGATTGTTCCCGATGTTGGGGAAGTCCAGGACAAGGGGTCACAGTTTAAGGATAAGGGGGAAGTCTTTTAGGACCGAGATGAGAAAATAGTTTTTCACACAGAGAGTGGTGAATCTGTGGAATTCTCTGCCACAGAAGGTAGTTGAGGCCAGTTCATTGGCCATATTTAAGAGGGAGTTAGATGTGGCCCTTGTGGCTGAAGGGATCAGGGGGTATGGAGAGAAGGCAGGTACAGGATACTGAGTTGGATGATCAGCCATGATCATATTGAATGGCAGTGCAGGCTCGAAGGGCCGAATGGCCTGCTCCTGCACCTAATTTCTATGTTTCTATGTAGTCAGGATTGAACCCGGGTCTCTGGCGTTGTAAAGCAGCAACTCTACCGACCAACTGAGACCCTACCCAAAACGTCACCGATCCATGATTTTTAGGGTTGCTGCCAGACCCAGTGGGTTACTCCCGCATGTTGAGTCTTTCCTTGGTAAACTAGCATCTGCAGTTTCTCATTTCTACTTCATACTTATACCCAACTTGGAATTGCTGCTCGTGACCTTTACTTAATTTCCTTGAGAAATTAATACCGGGAATACCCAACTGATGAGTTACTGTTAGTCATAAGTTAGTGCATCAATATCTTTACGTCAAAGAAGAAACTTACTTCAACGATAATCCCGACTGACCATAATCCAGGCCCTGGAGAGAACAAGATAAATTGTTGTTAGTGGAATGGCCGCTAGATGTCAGCATCGATGCCTACAATCCATTACCCTTTCACAAACACAGCATTACCAACCAACCTTAATTAATAATGAATCAGAACTGACATTAAATCCGCAAAGCTCCATCTTATTTTAGCTTTCATATTCAGTCCTTTGCTCTCAAGCAGGAACCTGGTAGTGATTGTGGATGATCAGTCAGGGGATATGGGGAGAAGGCAGAAACGGGGTACTGATTGTGGATGATCAGCCATAATCATATTGAATTGTGGTGCTGGCTCAAAGGCCCGAATGGCCTACTCCTGCACCTATTTTCTATGTTTCTATGTTGCTATAACTGTGTGGTGTACACACACACACACTGCCCTGGTTTCAAACATCAAGACTTTAAAAGTTCATAAGTTATAGGAGCAGTATTTGGCCATTCGGCCCATCGAGTCTACTCTAACGTTCAATCATGGCTCATTTATCCGTTCCTCTCAACCCTATTCTCCTGCCTTCTCCCCATAACCTTTGGCACCCTTACTAATCAAGAACTTGTCAATCTCCACTTAAAAAAACTCACAAAATACCTTACAAACAGTAATGCGTGTGGATCAGTCATTTATATTGGTTTTCAACATAAATGGTGCCCCTAACACTAGGAGAACTCATGACTCTTTAAATAGTGTCAAAAGGCATAGAAACATAGAAAATAGGTGCAGGAGGAGGTCATTCGGCCCTTCAAGCCAGCATTCAAGCCATTCATTGTGATCATGGCTGATCGACCGCTATCAATAACCCGTGCCTGCCTTCTCCCCATATCCCTTGACTCCACTAGCCCCTAGAGCTCTATCCAACTCTCTCTTAAATCCATCCAGTGATTTGGCCTCCACTGCCCTCTGTGGCAGGGAATTCCATAAATTCACAACTCCCTGGGTAAATTTTTTTTTTCTCAGCTCAGTCTTAAATAACCTCCCCTTTATTCTAAGACTGTGGCCCCTGGTTCTGGCCTTTTAAGTTTATCACATTAAGCTTGCAGGAGTCACTGAATGGAAATTTAAATACATAACAAGCAGATGGCCTAAAAACTTGGATTAAAAGGTTTGTGCAGTGTATAGAGGCTCCAGTGTATGTGATTACTTTGTTGTAATTAAAGTCTTGAAGTTCAGCCTGAATCTCATGTGAATTTGTTTGAAACCCAGCTATGAGCAATCTAATCTCCCACTGGATTATGTATTACCAATCCAATAACTGCCGTGTAGATGATCAAGTAGCAAATCCTTTAAACAAATGCATTGCTTGATCACTTCAAGACAGTTCATGATTAAAGATGATTTTTAATATTTCAGTTTAAGGAAAAGGTCACAAGAATTTAAGCGTTCAAAGCCTTTGACAAGTTTAAATCGGTCTATATTTGGCTGTGTTTACAGATACGCTAATGCGTATCAGAGCAATGAGTTTCATGACATATGACAAGTTAAAGTCAATGAAACTTGCTCTTTTGAAACCCAATCTCAAATATCTTTCAGGTCAGTTGCCTTCTCCACAAACGCATTATAAAATGATCAATGTAAACTAATATTACAGTTGCTTCTGTGTTTCTGCTTGGATAACAAAACTTTATGCCATGCTCGTTTAAAGTTACAGATTTTTTTTAAAAATGGGACTCAAATTAACTGAAAAAATATTAAAACCGTTTAGGCGAGTTAGTAGCTGCTGCATTTTAATAAAGATGCTGTCAGCCGACCCATTCCAATCAACTGTGAACAAAGAATAGTGAAGATCTTGTGTTGTGGAAGTAAAAATTTAAACTTTGGGGCTTTTTCTTGTTGTTGATGTTAAAGGTTGCAGCATTAAGCCAACGTTTGGAATTAAGCCAGGATCATATCGAACGGCAGAACAGACTAGAGGGGCTGGCGGCCTCTCTATTTATTAATTTGTGAGATGTGAATATTGCCAACAATTTACTGCCCATCAATTATTTGCCCATCTTGAGAAGGCAAGTTAAGAGGGTAGTCGTCTCTGTTCGTGAATCTGGAGTCGCAAATTGGCTGGATCAAGGGCTTCTGAACCAGATGAGTTTTTACAAAAGTCTGTTTCAGAAGCAAGCATTTGTTACATTAAAAACAAGTTCCAAATGTAATTAATTTCTTGGGTTTAAATTCCATGGCAGCGATGGTGTGATTTAAACTCGTTCCCCAAGATCAATGATCTATATCTCTGGCATAACCACTCTGCTGCCTATTCATGTTGTGCCTTTATCTCTGTACACTGCTTTTGATTATTTTCTTCCGTTAAATACAAAGCCCAAATTCAAGTTAGCGTTGACAGATGTTGCCAAGTGTGCTGTCCATATTTTTGCTGCAGGACATCCAAGGAATTTATAATTGGGTAGAATGTATAATGGATTACTGATCCTGTAGAGTGCCAAAACAGAAATGTCCGACAGAGGATGGTTTTAAGTACCTGTGCGAAACCTGACACTGCCACGCTGTAGGGTCTGGGTTTGAAAGTACTTGTAGTGGAAGCCGGATGAGGAGTCATTCTTAAAGGCGAGTTGTAGTCAGGTGGGGGAATGGAGAGCTCTTCTTTCAGTAGAAGGTTCCCTGTGCTGCTGCTTTTCGAATGGTTCAGACTACAGGCAGAAACAAGGACACACGTGTTAAAACAAGTTGATTCATCAAACAAGTGTTCTTTTCATGGTATATATGCACACATACATACACACACACACATACATTAAACACTGAAGGGTTAGCAAGGCAAGCCTGATGCTGAACATTCAAATGTACAACCATTTCCATACGATACGGATTTAAGAGAGAGTTAGATAGAGCTCTCGGGGCTAGTGGAGTCAAGGGATATGGGGTGAAGGCAGGCACGGGTTATTGATAGGGGACGACCAGCCATGATCACAGAGCTGGCTCGAAGGGCCGAATGGCCTCCTCCTGCACCTATTGTCTACGTTTCTATGATAGAACGTTATTTATCCCAGGAGGGAAATTGATCTGCCAACTGTCATAAAACACAAAATACATTAAATTAAAATGACGAGTGGAAAGGATTGGGGATGTGCAAAGATTGGGGGGGGGGGGGGGGGGGGGGGGGGGGGGAGGGGGAGTAAGAGAGTCAGCCCATGGAAAGTTTGTGGAAAGTGGATCCCAACAGTCCGCTCCAGACTTGGCATGATCACAAATAATTAGGGTGACAAGTGCAGCGTTGCTGGAGATGCCCTTTCGCAGATGATATATTAAACTGCGGATGCTGCTACTCTCTCAGGTGGAGATAATAATTACTTGGCAAGTCAAGCCCAATATTTATCCATCAGCACTAATTGGAATGGATGTGCTGGTCAATTTGCTGTGTTGCTAGACTCCACGTGGAATACAAGGACCACCTGCTCAAATTGCCCACTATTTATAATGGGAAGAAAAGTAAAATCATAGAGAAACATTTCTCTTGCATCAGATACGTTTCAGTGAAGATTGTAGACTTGGCAGATACGAGGCCAAGGGGTGGAGATACAAGAAACTGCAGTTGCTGGAATCTTGAATAGAAATTAGTGCTGGAGGAACACTGTGGGTCGGACCCCCTGTGATGGGGAACGGACAATGTCAAACATCGTCTGCACGTTTTCCTCCACAGATGCTGCCTGAAGTACTAAATTCCTCCAGCTTTTTTTTTTTTATGAAGCAAAGAGGTGCCAAGTTTCTTTTTAGCAATTAAAATAATTACGTAATCATTGTTTAGAGTATTGTCCTCAGATGTTTAAGAGTACTTTAATAATTTCCCCACCCCCCCCAAAAAAAAATTCTGCTCTCACAGCTGGGGACTATCACTTCTGTCTGGGGCAACTTGGGGGAAGAGAGTCCTCAGTATTTCCAAAGGAGAAAGGGCTAAACAGGCTAGGCTTCTGGAGTCGAAGATTCTTCCGCCAGCAAGCTTTTCACTGTACCTTGGTACACGTGACAATAAACTAAACTGAAACTAAACTGAGTAAAGTAGTGTTCAATAAGGTGACGGATGACCGTATACCTTTAGTTCACCTTCTTTTCAAGGCCCAAGAGCATCATTAAAAAGACACGGAAGTGCACCATGCATCCAAAAGCACTTGCAGATCCGTTCCATAATCTTGAAGTTAACTTTCCTAAAACTATTCACTCTGTAAACTAGGTTGAGTCACCAAGAAATATATTTTCCGCAGGATGCTTCTTGAATTATTCAGGAAAGAAAATGCACTTTTAAAAATAAGGGATGCTGAATTTGGAACTAGAGATTAAAATGACACCTAATTAACAGTACAGGAAGAAGTTGCTAAAAACAGATCCGAGGTATCAAGAGGTGTAAAGGGCAGAAAGATGCACTGACAGAACAAGCTTGCAGGTGCCTTCGCATAAAAACCACCAGTGCCTTCCTTTACACAGCACCAGTATGTTCGACCCAACGCAACAGCAGACCCAGCTCATTTATCGGAGCATTGGGTACAGGCCTATTATTTTACGGATTATCGGGATTGCTTGTTCAGGCAGAAGGCCAAGATGGAAAGAAGTCCTAGATTAGTCACTCGCTCAGTGTTGATTTGTGTGTTTCGTGTTGGCCAGAATCAGGAACTCATGATTAAGTTAAACTAATCGATAAACCAAGCCATTTGCTAATTTGGCAATCTAGTATTCTCGAATAATGCAGTACAGACACAGGCCGTTTGGCCCAACATGCCCGTGCAAACCTAGATGCCCCATCTAGGTTAGTCCCACCTGAATATTGATTTCTCTAACTTCAAGTAACCCCGGCATTCCTTCCCTCCATCCCTCCCACACCCATGTAGCACCAGCTTCTCGTTTTCACCCAGCACACAGCTAACAATGGTCTGTTTTCTTTATCATTGTTACTTTTTTACATATCTTTCATTTTTTGATCTATAAATCTCTACATCATCATCTATATCTCTCGTTTCCCTTTCGCGTGACTTTCAGTCTGAAGAAGGGTCTCAACCTGAAATGTCACTCATTCCTTTTCTCCAGTGATACTGCCTGTCCTGTTTAGTTACTCCAGCTTTTTGTGTCAATCTTTGGTTTAAACCAAGCATCTGTAATTCCTTCCTACCACCTGCCCATGTTTTGCCCATATCCCTCCGAGTCTTTCCTTTGAATCCACCCAAATGTCTTTTAAGTGTTGTCACAGGACCTGCCTCAACTACCTTCTCTGGCAGCTCGTTCCATCTACAACCACAGGTGCCCCTCTCATCCTTCTAAACTCCAGAGTGTACAAGCCCAGCCGTTCCATCATCTCAGCATGTGACAGTCCCACCATCCCGGGAATTAACCTTGTAAACCTACGCTGCACTCCCTAAAATAGCAAGAATGTCCTTCCTCAAATTAGGAAGCTATGTCCACTGGTCCTTGATTCTCCTACTCTGGGTAAAAGTGTGCATTCACCATACCCTAATTGTCCTCATTATTTTATACAAGGTCTCTCCATCGTCTCCTGCCCTCCAATGAATAAGGTCATAGCTTGCTCAATCTCTCCCGATAGCTCAGGCCCTCGAGTCCCGGCAACATCCTCGTAAATGGAAAATGGGGACCCGGCGTGGCGGAACTGTTGGGGGGGGGGGGGGGTACACCACACAAAAGGGGGAGCCGGCGTGCATTGTAACTTTGTCAGCGCCGTCAGTGGCTGCTACTTGTATACAAGCAAAGAATCTCACTGTGCCTAGTCACGTGACAATTAAGGATTCCTATCCGTAAATCTTCTCTGCACTCTTTCCAGTTTAATGACATTGCTCCAATGGTAGGGTGATCAAAACTGAACACAATACTCCAAATGCAGCTTCACCAACGTCTTGTTCAACTGCAACATAACGTCCAACTTCTATACTCAATATCGTGACTGATGGCCAATCTTCTAAAAACTCAGCCGAACATAAACATTGTCGCCGGTTTGTTGAAAGATAATGCACAACTCTCGACTCTGTGGCCCAATCAGTCCAATTGCTATGCTGTCTCAATCTACTTGATTGGTCTTGAAATAAATATCTCTTGGGCAACAAATACTGCGTGCATTTACAATATCAAATGATTCCCAAGAATTTAGCTTGACATAACTTCAAATAGTTGCGTGACGCATAACGGATGCTCGTTAATGCACCGCACAGCCAGAGTGCAGGACATGGGTTTAATTCCAGCAATTAAACAAAATGGACAGATGGGCAATCACAGCAGAAGAGAAACGGGCGCAGTGCCAAGGATAACACTTATCCAAAAACGGACCCTAAATAAATAGAGGCAAGGTAAATGAATGGAACAACTTTCACCTGCTTTCAAATGCACTGCATCGGAGAATTACAAGCTATGATTCTTTCAATTGTTCAACATGTTTTGATCAAGTGTTTTGAACTAAAGTAAAATTATTAAAGACATATGAACAAATATCCACGATAGACATTGCTTAGAGAGGTGGATGTAGCAGACCCTGGTGAAATGGCTTTGAGAATATAAAGCAGCAGGTAATAACATCCAAGTGAAAAAAAAATCAGTGAAATGTAGCAACATCAATGGTTATGGCATCATGTTCAGCAAAGATATTGTGGGCCAAAGGACCTGCTCTTATGCTAAATTGTTCTATTTCAAGATTAAATGGCTCTTAAAAAGTAGAGACAAGAGATGATAGGTGCTTAAATTTGGAACAAAAACAACTGGATGAACTCAGTGGGTCGGGTGACATTTGAAGAGGCAGAGGGAGAGGGAGAGACCTGGTGGACGTTTCAGGAAAAGATCTATATCGACCCGCTGACTGACTCAGTTTCCTAATGGGCTTTAAAAAATGTTTCAGACAAAATGGAAAATGGAATAGGTGGTCTGATGCTTCTCATAAAAGAGATGAAATTCCTTCATCCCCCCCCCCCAACCCTTTACTTAATCACATTAAAAAAAGTACACAGATTTCAGACAAGTTCTCCAAACTAATTAGTGCAGAACGTGCAGCATTGATTATATTTTATGGTTTCATTTTTTAATTGATTTTTATATCAGTTGAGTTTATCCCAATTTTATCCCATAGGTAGCAGCAGAAACTGAGCCCAAGTAAGAAGGAAATAGAGTACAGGTCCTCTCCAGCCAACAATTATGCCCAGCCCACACATACGAGTAAGTGTTTGGGAGACTAATAGGGAGGAGGGGTCAGGGAGAGAGTGTTCACGTCGCGGCCCTGTTTCCACCACCACGCACAAGAAGCGCAAGACAGACACCGTTGTGCAGATGCGGATAAGTGTGCTCAGCTCTGGCTGAACAACTTCTAATCTCGATAAGAAAAAGATGGGAAGGATCTACCAGCTACTGAGGGCCTGCAAGCATTTTCTACTGGGTGTAAACTCTGATCTTGACTTTAGAGATACATCACGGAAACAAGTCCTTTAGCCCACCCTGACCACGCCGACCAGTGATCACCTCGTACAGTAACACTATTCTACACTAGCTGGGGACAATTTACAATGTTTACCAAAACCAATTAACCTACAAACCTGTCCGTCTTTGGAGCGTGGGAGGAAACCAGAGCGCCCAGAGAAAACTCATGTGGTCGCAGGGGGAACGTACAAACTCCGTACAGACAGCACCCATAATCAGGATTGAACCAGTGGCTCTGGTGCTATTAGGCAGCAACTCTACTGCTGCGTCACTGTGCAGCCACTGTGACCTGAAGTGGCAAGTTAAACAGCTTGGTTTAACAACATGTTGCCCTGGCTTCGCCTCCGTTTTTGTTTAAATATATTGCTGGTCAGCCACTTCTCCAACATACGAACTGTCCAAATCACAAAATCACAAACCGTGCTCAGGAATTAAATTGTATCGGAATCTGGGGAGGACCAGTATTGAC
Source organism: Okamejei kenojei (assembly GCA_035221665.1). NCBI lineage: Eukaryota > Metazoa > Chordata > Chondrichthyes > Rajiformes > Rajidae > Okamejei > Okamejei kenojei. The sequence continues at coordinate 48,438,926 of CM069153.1, read as the reverse complement.
TTAAGATTTAGCAACCAACCAGATTGAACTGGAAAAATAAATTCTTCCAGTATATAAAAGGAACTGTAATAAAAAAAATATTAAGTGTATTGTTTATCATCAAGAATAGTGTAAACATGAAGTTTAATTATCAGTTGGCACACAGCACTGGACTATTAATGCATTGCGATGTGGAGAAATCAGACACACTTGTTATGGTTAGCACAAGATTTAGCAGCAGGCAGTGAAATAGAAATAGCCTTCCCCAGGTACAAACACCAATTTCCATTAATTTTGTGCTCATCAAAGAGGAAACAAGACCTCTCCGAGCAATAAATGGCGTAAAATATGGACAAAAGGAACTTGCATTAGAGTAGGCGGGCAGGAAATGGAGCAAATATCACACAGCCAAAGATGCAATTTATTCTTAAATAGCCACTTACTTATGTAAAATGTTATTGATTCCACCTTGCATTATACGGGTATAAGAGAAGGGAAACCATCCTCGCCTGAAAACAAAATGATAGAATCATTGGATCTTATCATTTATACATTGTAAAAACAAAAAAAGCTGCCTCTAATGCCGGCAAGCAACAATTCAGTTGGCAATGCCTCATGAGTACATAGTTATTTGCTTTTAAGCCACCTGAGAGTCCCTAAAAACAACAGAACATTGACCATCGAGGGATAGCCACGACAGAGATTTGCTTTTTATGGTGATAAATTGGACTTGATATAAATGTTAATGCACAGTACATGGTTACTTACAGCCGTGTCTTTTCATTCTCGCCATAATGCCAGCCATCTTTGGCCTCAGGAACCAACAATGTGATGACGTCACCCTCACTGAAACTCAGCAGTGTACTGTTGCCTCCGGCCTGATGCGAGAAAATAGCTTGGACTTTGGTTCTTCCGTTCTTTTCTAAACCGGCAGCCATTGAGCTCGATCGAGGCAGTGTCTTGTTTTCAGCTGAACAGCGGGACAAGATAACATCAGTCAGGGTACAAAGTAATTGCAGAGTGTTGTAGATGTGGCCCAGTCCTGGCATGGACCAGGCTCACTATTACTGACCGTCTGCACATCATGCTGCCTCAGAAAAGCAGCCAATGAAACTCAAAGACTTGACCCATTCCATCTTCTCCCATCAACCAGGAGGTATAGAAGCTAGAACGCACCACCACACTCAGGAACATCTTTCTCCCCTCTATTATCAGGCTTCTGAACAGCCTTTCCACAAGCTAGGGTACTATCCGATTAACCTCTTCCCTTAATGCGGACATTGAACATTGTCTATGGGACTGATACGCATCAATGCTGAGAACTTGATTCTGAACTCTGTACTTTCCCCTGTCCTCTGCCTCTTGTTTGACCAGATTGCATTTACGTGTCGTATTATCTGATCAGATTAGACAGCATACAACACAAAACTCAACACTATGAGAATGAAAACTCAGTACGAGTGACAACAATAAACCTAAAAGCATGGAAACAGTCTCTTAATAATATAAACTGGTCTCGCTAGTTGGTTTAAGAATGCGAAAAAGAAATATTTATTAACATATGATCTTTGAGATTGTAATTGTGCCAAATTAGCAAGAAACTTGAGGAAACCCAAGACTGGCACAATGGTGCAGCTGAAGAGTTGCTGCCTTGCAGATCCAGAGACCCGGATTCGATCCGGACTACAGGTGCTTGTCTGCATGGAATTTGTACATTCTCCCTGTGACCGCATGGGCTTTCACCGGTCGCCCCTGATTTCCTCCCATATTCCAGGTTTGCAGCTTAATTGGCTTCTGTAAATTGCCCCATGTGTGTAAGATGTGAAACTGGGATGACATAGAACTAGTGTATGGGTGTTCAATGGATGGCGTGTACAGTGCGGGCTCGGTGGGCCGAAGGGCCACTTTCCACACTGTATCTTTAAACTAAACTACCTTACTGAACAGTAGGTTGCTGAAAATTGCATCACCATAGCAGGTGCATTGCAATAGAATTAAATACAGCTACTTTTGTAATGGAGACGACTAAAGATTAAAATAGGTGCGTAGGAAGGAACTGTAGATGCTGGTTGTGTAGGAAGGAATTGCAGATGCTGGTTTATACCAAAGGTAGACACAAAATGTTGGAGTAACTCAGCGGGTCAGGCCACATATCTGGGGAAAAAGATGGGTGATTTGAATCTGAAGAAGGGTTCCAACGCGAAATGTCACCTATTCTTTTTCTCCAGAGATGTTGTCTGAACCGCTAAGTTACTCTCGCATTTTGTGTCTAACTTCAGTTCACAAGTTTTAGGAGCAGAATTAGGCCATTCAGCCCATCAAGTCTACTCCACCAAGTCTACTCCACCACTTTCCCTCTCAACCGCATTCTCCTGCCATCTCCCCATAACCCCTGATACACTTGCTAATCAAGAATCTGCCAATATCCACCTTAAAAACTTCCATCTTAGCCTCCACTGCTGTCTGTAGCAATAAATTCCAGAGATTGACCATCCTCTGACTAAAGAAATTCCTCCTAGAAGTGAATAGTTTTGAAATCCTGATTTTGGATTATAATTGCAGTGGTAGTGGTCTTAGCCTATGTAGAGGAGTAACTGCCAAACGGCTGCCTTGATTATTAAAGAGAAGGTAGACACAGAATTTTCCTTAAGCAATTTGCTGTTCTTTTGTGTTAGGAGTGCAAGGGTTAAATATGTTTTGCAACTTTCTATCAGGACCACACCTAGTTAAATACTGCCTGTGACTAAAGAAACATACAAGTCAGTGCATGACTTGTTCAGTGTACACTTGACAACAATGATTAAATATGTCCCCATTACCATTAGACTGTGCCCAGATTACTGGTCACTCACCTGACAAAGGGCTGGTTTTCAAGAGCAATGCTTTGCGTGTAGGCAGTGTGTTGGAATAGACATCATTTTGCTGTTTGGGAAGTTGTGGCGGTGAAGGCGGCTTTGGTTTGACATCAGGCGGGGCAGATTGCTGATAGCCTGCTTGGTGTGAGTTTGACAGGTCGCCATTAGGCACTAAGGAAACATCCTGGCCCATCATGCGCTGAAATGGAAACATAAATAGTCATTCGGTATCTAACTCTGACAATACAGCTTATTACAAAATATACAGCACATAACTCATGTCCCTGAAGTGATAGTCAAAAGTTACTAGTATTTTACTGTCTTCGTTACAAACAACATTTGCAATCATAGAATCATAGAAAATAGGTGCAGGAGTAGGCCATTCGGCCCTTCGAGCCTGCACCGCCATTCAATATGATCATGGCTGATCATCCAACTCATTATCCTGTACCTGCCTTCTCTCCATACCCCCTGATCCCTTTAGCCACAAGGGCCACATCTAACTTCCTCTTAAATATAGCCAATGAACTGGCCTCAACTACCTTCTGTGGCAGAGAATTCCAGAGACTCACCACTCTGTGTGAAAAAAGATCTTCTCATCTCGGTCCTAAAAGACTTCCCCCTTATCCTTAAACTGTGACCCCTTTTTCTGGAGTTTCCCCTACATCGGGAACAATCTTCCTGCATCTAGCCTGTAATCATCAGACTTCATGACTTGCCCCTCAATCCATTTTTCCAGTTCAATGCCTGGTTATGGATCTTTCATCCATTGTATCAAGCCTCCTGTAAATTTCATATTTAAAGCTTTAACTAAACCAGCAGCACAGTGGCGCAGCGGTAGACTTGCTGCCTTTCAGCGGCAATGTCCCTTCTTTGTATTTTCCTGTGCCAAGCAGCATCTTAAAGACTTAACTCTACGTATTCCAGATTTCCATAGCAATATTCCGAGAGTATGGAGCCCCACACTCATCGCTTTTGGGTGTACTTTTACTAATATATTCTTACATCTTGCATTAACGTAACAAACGCTATCCTGGTTTGTATACGAATAGTTCACAAAGGAATGAGCTTATGGGATAATTCACTGGCTAAAAATAAGAAGAGATAGTTATGTTCAAGTTTAGTAGTCGAATTTGGTGCAAAATGTTAGCCAATCCAAAAAAAAATCACTATTTTTGGAAGTAATTCTACATTATGCCTGGGATGTGGTTCATTATAATGAGTCAACCATACAAATCATCAGCAATCATTACATATTATTTGCCTTCAACTGCAAAAAATCTAAGCACTGAAACATGCAATTGGACAGAAATTAGTCCAACTTCATTCAAAATAAGTATTCACTCATTCTTACCTGCATTAAAACAGAAACCTTATTCAAACTACTAAAATTTGGTAACAATAGACTGCAATTCCCACTGAACAACTTTAGATACAATTGTTTCCAGACAAAACCAAGTACAGTTTGGCTAAAACCTGTGTTTTCAATAACACTGTTTAGATATAATGTGATGGATGAATGAGGGGAGATATTTGCAATATATGGGTTGAATTGAATATCATCCGACTTCTGTCAGGAATTGGAAAACCATTTAAACGTCATTTTGGAAATTGACAAGCAGAAAAAAAGCTGTCCTGTGTAAAAAAAACAATCCATGAAAATGAAAAAGTTTCCATGTAACCTCCCTGCAGTAATCACAATTGTCTTTTAACACAGTTCATCATGGGTGGCCACTGATATTGATAAGAATCACTTCTTTTTTTTTTTTTTTTTTTTTAAATATTTTTTTATTGTAGAAACAGTATATACCAAGTACACCTTATACTACATTGAGATTTATACAATGTGTAAAAATTAATAATTAGTACTATTTATGTAGTATTATCCATTATACACGTTATTATTTATTTTTATATAATTGGGAGTATATATAGTATATTCCTAATATAAGTAATACACTTAGATTTCTCAAATCATAGATATTCTTCTAATTACCAAATAGAAATCCCCGCTAATTTAACTACGTAGTACCCAATCTTAAACAACATTTTTTTTAATATTCATAATTGTTATCAAAATATTAATAATGTTTGTATTATTGTTAATTTTATATTTCATAGTTATTGTATAATTGAAAGTACATAGTTTTATATAATTACAAGTTTAAGACATCTATAATCTTTTTCATACAAACAGAGATAAGTGTGTACATAATAAAAAATTTATATAGTATGTTTCTATAATTTTTTTCCTTAATTAAAGATAGAGAGATAGAAAAAAGGAATAGAAAATAGAAAAGAAGGTATGAAAAGTTGATGGAGATTAAAGTATTACTAAGTAATCCAATCTTGGAATAATTCATGATTTGTTATGTGTATTTCTTCATCCACTCAGATATTCAGGCCTCAGTCAAGCTGCGCGAACCATTGTGACCCTGTAGATATTTAATATAGGGAGACCATATCTCCTTGAAGAGATCTAACCTGTCCATGAGGACAAGTCTCAATCTCTCCAAGTGAAGTGTCTCCGTCATTTCTGTATTCCCCACATTTTAATTGTTGGGGATACAGGGCCTTTCCAAAATTTTAATATTAATTTTTTCCCAATTATTAAAGAATAGTCGATAAAAGTTCTATGATTCCTTGTAATTATTTGTTCCATTTCCGGTATTCCAAGTATGATTAACTTTGGGTCATAAATCATAGTAATATTAATAACTTTCGAGATTGTTTTGAATATTTCATTCCAATATTGTAAAATCTTCGTACAATTAGTAAATGAGTGTGACAGAGTTGCTTCCATGATTTGACATTTATCACATATAGGTGATAGTTTTGGAAATATATTATGTAGTTTAGATTTAGTAATAATGTAATCTATGTAAGATTTTAAACTGTATAAGTGCATGTTTAGCGTTTTAAAGAGCAATAATGTATATGTTGTAGGCTTTCTTCCCATATTTCTGGACTTATTATTTGACTTAGTTCATTGTTTCCCAGCGCTGTCTATGTATTTCCGATGATGGGATATCACTTTCCAACAAAATGTTATAAATGTATGATATCATTTTTTCTGTATTTGGGTGTTTATTCAAGCATTCATCTAAAATTTCACCCTTTCTATTTCTAAGTTCTTGTGTATTTGCGGAAATATAGTTTCTGATTTGTAAATATCTGAAATATTCATTATTATGAAGCCCGTAAGTTTGTTGTAATTCTTGAAATGAAAGAAATGAATTATCCTTATAGAGATCCCCTATGTTTAGAATTCCTTTATTTTTCCATTGTATAAAAGCTTTATCCATCATTGACGGTTTAAACGTAAAATTATTGGCAATTGTAAGAGCTAGCGGTATAATTTTAGTTTTAGTGTTTTCTTTATTTGTTTCCAAATACGTCCACTTTCTATTATCAGATTTTCGCTATAAGTTTTCACATTAATATTAGCAAATATTTAGAGCTAATTTCAAATGGAAAACAGTCTTCTCTTTCCATTTTTAACCAATTTGGTTTATTATCTATTTCTCCTAACCAAAATTCATATTTCTAATATTAACTGCCCAATAATAGAACATAAAATTTGGTAAAGCTAAACCCCCGTTTATTTTAGCTTTACATAAATGTTACATAAGAATCACTTCTATCCACACTTGTGCAATGATACCCGAATTAAGCTATGTAACACTCAGCCTTTAGTATTTTTAGCTTGCAATAACAAAACTAAACCTGTAGCTATTAAAAGGACCTTTATTTTTGAAAATCCTGTGGGAGAAATAACTTTGTTATTGTGTCAGAAATTCTCTAGCCCCCAATTCCCTTTTCCCCATCAGAATTCTAAAGCAATTCCAAAGCAAAACAAAACCAATTACTAAAAATTAGACACAATTTAGAGTTGAAAGAAATCAACAGAAAGGCATCACAGGAAGCCCATGCAGAGGGTTTCACTATGTTCAGTCCTCCCGAGAAGTGTTCAGATGGACAGTGAGCAAAAGCATTAAATCCATGCTTGCAGTAGATTCCAATGAGCAAATAAAGCACAAAATCTGCAGTGTGTGGATTGAGAAAACTGTTGCAAATCCTTCCCCTCGCCAAGTGTAGCACTTTGCAATTACTTTCCTGATAGGTTTTAGTCTCAAAACACTTGACGTTCACTGGCATTCCCAGGCAATGATTAGCTGTTGGAAGGCATTACTCAAATAGGATGAATCCAGTTATTTCCCTTGCTGCAGCATTAAAGAATCACTTGATAAAAACATTGTTGGACTAGGCCAAATTATAACTAAAAGAATGCATAGTCAAAGGTAACAAGTTCAAATAAAAGTTTAAGTAAGAACTGCAGCTGCTGGAAAACCAAAGGTAGACAAAATTGCTGGAGAAACTCAGTGGGTGAGGCAGCATCTATGGAGCGAAGGAAATAGGCGACGTTTTGGGTCAAGACCCTTCTTCAGACTTCAAATAAAAGATCATGATGTTCCATTCAGAGCTTTATTAGCTATTATTAGAGCTAATAAGGGACTGTACGTCCAGAGTATTCAAAGTAGAAATGGTGAAAGGCTGAAAAGCTCACCTACGCATTTGCTATTTATGTCCTGGTTCAAAATAACGAGACTATTTATTTCATTACTGGGAGCTGCTCTGAATTTCTAGATATAAACAGTGGAGCACATTTGAATAACACCGAGAGCTTACTTCACAAGAATCCACAGATCTATATATCGGTGTTGGTACAATTCCCCGAACAATTTGAAAATAAAATTAACACCAGTTATTGTCATTTAAAAATGTCTATCTAATCCTTCCATTTGGAAACTTCTTTCGCTGTAGCTAGAACTAAAATAAATTGGTGGGGAACATTAAAATATTTGTAACAGAGTAATACAGCACGGAAATAGACCCCTTTAGCCCAATTTGTCCACGTCGAACAACGTGTCCCATCTTAGCTAGCTCCCCCTGCCTGGCCCATATCCCTCTAATCCTTGCATGCCCATTTACCTGTACAAATGTCTCTTTGTTAAAGACCTGCCAACTACCTCCTCTGGAAGCTCATTCCATATATCCACCACCTTCTGTGTGGAAAGGGTTGCCCTTCAGGTTCCTTTTTAATCTTTCCCCTCTCACCTTAAACCCCTCTGGTTCTTGATTCCAATATTCTGGCTAAAAGCTGTGAATTCAGGTTTTAACATTAGAGCAATTTCTAAGAGAGACCACACAAATGCCTCCATCTTAAATATTGCTTGACCTCAGTCTGCAGTTGACTACACTGAGGCAATAGAATTTAACTGGATATTTAACATGTAATGTTCTTCAAAAAATAACTTCCAATGAAAAAAGACAAATTTGTGCGCGTATCCCCATCTCAAAGGTTGTTTGTTCTTATCCCACCCCGGGATTTGAGCACAAAAAATAATTAAGGGTAAACAAAAACAGCAGATGCTGGAAACCTGAACTAAAAAAAAAAAGAAAATGCAAGAAGTTATCAGCAGATCAAGCAGCATCTATGCAGAGTTATAGTTTTAGGCCACCACATGGGAAATACAGGCTGGTAATCTAGTAGCAAGCTGAAGCAGCAACAGATGAGATATTGAACCAAAGACCCATCTGCTCTCTAAAATGGATGCAAGAGATCCTGGGTTGCTATTTCAGAGGAGATATCCCAGTTGACTTGAAATACTTATCCCTCAAGCATCATCTATAAATAAACATAATTGGCCATTAGCAATGTTGTTTAAGAAAGCTTCCTCTGCTGAAACTGGCTGTTGCCTTTCCTGAGGTATAACAGTTATATCATTCAAAATTATGTGGATATATTACCACGACATATGAATGGCACTATATAAATAAAAAAATTAATGACTACACAATAACTGTCTTAAGCACTTAACTGTACATATATGAAATGCTTGTTTTCACTGGTGATGGCAAAGAATTCAAGAGGGGAAGGTTATGCTGCAATTTTACAAAATACCAATTAGACTGCACTTGGAGTTCTCGTCGGAAGTTGCAGACATTGTACTGGAGATAATGCAGAGATTGGCCAGGATGTAGGCGGAGAAGGATACTGTCCTCATACAGGAAATTGGATTAGAGTAGATGGGCAACAAGGTCGGCATGGACATAGTGGGCCAAAGGGCCTGTTTATATAAGCCAAGGGTGTTGTGCCGATCTCCCAACCTACCGTACTGCAGCCCACCTTGCACCTTCTCTGTAACTGTAACATTACAACTGTGTACCACTACATTGTGCACCATTTTTCCCTCTGCACTACCCGTTGCACTTGTGTATGAGTTGATTCTACACGTGTATGGAATTATCTGACTGAATAGTGCACAAAATGTTTGACTGTATCTTGGCACATGTGACAATGACAAGCCAATAAACCAATGGCAATAATGTTTGTGCTGTGCGATACAATGACTCTTTCATGTATGACATAGAAAATCCAAGCTAGTGTAATTTTGTTACTTGAATGACTCCTTTCCACAGATTCAAATTCACAAGGGGCCCAAACTCATCATCAGTTATACTTCAGAAAAAATTATTTTGCTCTGCATTGCAGAGCAATACCAAGTTACGATACCAAGACAGTTATTTAAAAAATAGCATTTTGCAATATTTCAACACAGAGAACACTGGAAATGCTTAGCAGCTTTGGCCTCACTGCTGGAGAAAAAGCAAGAGTCAATCATTGTTTTAGCTTCAAAGATCCTTTTACTAAAGTTAGTGTTGTCATATTTCCACAGCTTGCAGTTTCTCTCTATCATTCTTTATCAAGGACAGTCCCTAGAGATAGTGGACATGCTGGCTGGAATCTATCACAATTCCGTGGGTTCTGGTGAGGTCACAGAGGACAAGAAAACCACAAATGTAACAATGCCATTCGAGAATGGAGGGACACAGAAAGCAAGAAAATATTGTTTAATGTCCATCACATATTTGCATGACACCGGCTGCATTAGTTATAACATGACTACAATCGCTGAAATCTGTTTAAATCTGTACTTTGAAGATGACTGCAGCCAGCGGAGGCCGTCAGTGAATATTTTTAAGGCAGAGATAAATAAATTCTTGATTAGAACGGGTGTCAAGGATTATGGGAAGAAGGCAGGAAAATGGGATTAGGAGGCAGAGATCAGCTATGATTGAAAGGCGTAGTAGACTCTACGGGCCGAAGGGTCTAATTCTACTCCTATAACTTGTGCGCTGCTATAATGCTTCATAACATGAGGTTTATTAGGAATGTCACTGATCTATTGCAGCAGAACTGTCTAATCAAGGCAGACACCAAGAGACATTTGTCCAACATGGGAGCCATAAGTAAAGGAAGAGATCAGTAAAATGGTGACGAAGCCAAGATCAGACCAGGTTTGGACATTTTGAACAGCACAAAATGCTCCTTGCATCTAAGATTCTTACATGTAGCACATCATTTTCAACTAATAATTTGCCCATTTGAATTCTGAGTATGCCTAAATTCTGCAATACTAGCAAAAGTTTTTTTGTTTTTTTAATCCTCCTTTCTGAATACAAAAGCAAAGTACATTCTCATCCTGAACAATACTGTTTGTGAACTTGGAAATACTCCTGAATAATAATGACGAAATAAAATCCTAAAGCTGAATAACCTGTCATGTGAATCTCCTTATCTTAAAAAAACCCGTACTGAACAAGTCCCACTATGGTGCACCGAATATCACCAATTTTACCCGAGTGAATGTATGCATCAGAATAATTCTGAGAAATTAGAATCAATTGGGTTTCATCTTCTCTCTTGGAGTAGGAAAAGGCGTGCAGACCTATGGATGAGTACTATTCTATTGTTATTGGGAAAATGTCCCAGGAGATAAGCCCCAGCTGCAGTTTCCAAGCTGCGAATTAAGGAGGCAAAGACTAGCTTTAAAAAGGAACCAGAGAGAAATGAATGAATACTTAAAATAATTTGATAAACAGAACATTAGGTATTGAAGTGCAATGCCAATGTTATGAATGTGCATTTCACTATTGTGTGCATAAATACTCTCCCAGTCAATGAATAAATATAAAAAGCAGCTACTATTACTTGCCTTAGCTTTTGTGTCAGGCATTCACAGTTTTAAATGTCAGTGTTTTACTGCTGTCATTTTAAATAGAGAAACAATCTGTCATAGCAGTTCACAACTCTCTGTGAAGACTCCTGACAAGGCTTCAACCCACTAGGGTAGATTGACCTGCATGCAACTTAACTGTATCAAAATTGGCACCGACAACATTTAATTAACAACTTCTGAGAAGTGCTCTCATTTCTATCTGAGAGTGCAACAAAATCTCTTGGAATAACTCCAACAATGTGGGGGGAAAAAAAAAAAATCTATGATCAACTTCCTGAGGAAAAAAAACATGCTTCAGGGAAAATGATGAGCAAATATCAAACAGGCTCCTGTAGATTCTGTTTCTCATTAAGCATTAATTAAATAAACATATCTAACCCCACATGGAATCAAGATAATAGAATATAAGCAGTATATTGATTCATCCATGCCAGCCAAAATGCGAGGCATTTAGGCTACTCCCACTCTGCAGCTGTTGGTGCAGTTACATGGATCATGGCCCTTCCAGTACGTGTAGATGCGTTTCTGACTCCACCACTATCTTTGACAGAGTCCAGGTCCCACTGCTTCACTGGTTTTTTGGCAGCTTCCTGAGGCATTAGATACGTGGGAAGATGTGGTGGAATTCCCTTTGTCCAACCACCTGCCGGGCCTTGTGCTGCCCCTCCTCTCTTCCAGCTTTCTTCCCCCCCACTACAATCAGTCAAAGGGTCTCGACCCAAAACATCTGACCATGTTCTCCTGAGATGCTGCCTGACCAGCTGAGTTACTCCAGCACTTTGTGTCGTCTTTTGTAAAACAGAATCTGCACACCCTGGTTTCTACATACCACTAGATTCTTCCCTGTTGTTACAAGACTACTGGACAGCCCTCCAATAAGCTTGGGTGCAATCCCAATCTTCTGTCCTACCTCATTATAGACACGGGACTTTTACTCTGCAACGGTCATGTATAAATGCTGAAAACCTATATCCTCCAGCATTTCTCTCCTTACACCAGCTTTTCCTCTTCGTTCTTGTGTATGGCTTGATTATACGCATTTCTGGTAGAGTATGATTTGGCTGGATAGCATGCAAACAAAGTTTTTCTTGTATTTCGGTACACTTGACAATAATAAACCAATACCAAGGGAAATCAGCCAGAATTCTGGGCTCATGTCTCCAGAGCAGACTTGAATTAATAACGTTTTGTCTCAGAGGTGAGATTTGCTACCTATTGAACCATAACTGAGACATAATGCAACTGCATGATTGCACAATGTTATTTTTTCTGTTAGAGTGAGTTTAGTTTGTAATGACTCTAAACAAATATAATTTAGTAAATTAAGAATGACTCTACATACATAGTAGACTCATACTGCTAAATCACTGATAGAAATCATTGCTACTTACAGAATTGGAACCCATGTTACTTCCAACAAAGGGTGCAAGCTCTGGTGGTACTGGTAGAGGTTTAGCACCAGGAATGGGATCTGAAATGATCAGCCCTGATTTGGTGGTGGCCACAGGGTCAGAGATGAGGGTTCCTCCATTGCCTGAAGTCAACTGCTGCACCACTGACATTGCATGGTCAGGAATTTTGGAAGGATCGCCACAAACCTGCTGCCAACCAGGAAGCTTTTGTGTTACCATGTCTTTGCCCTGTGAAAGAAAAAACAATGTAATGATTGCATTGCACAAATTCAAGGAGATAGACTTTAGGATGGATCTACTCAGTATTACATGAACTAAAGAAAATTCATAAGGCCGAGAACATTCTTTTTTATTATTACAATTATTAAAGGTACCTCTGTTGGCTCCTTCAGTCTTCTGGAAAGTCATTCCTGCACAAAAGGACTATGCCATCTACAAGCCTCACATCCATTATGAAAATAAAGGAAGATAGACACAAAAAGCTGGAGTAGAGTTCGGGGATGGGGCCACTGTACGCCTGTACAGGGATTGTTCAATGTACCCGACAAAGAGGCAGGCAAAGCTGGGGCCCATGCAGGTGCCCATAGCTGCGCCTTGGACTTGGAGGAAGTGGGAGTAGTCAAAGGAGAGATGTAGTTACTCCAGCTTTTTGTGCCTATCTTCAGTTTAAACCAGCATCTGCAGTTCCTTCTCACACATGAAAATAAAGGAGGTGGCCGAGATACTTTATCTGGGTAACATTTCAGGCATTAAATGTCAAACCTGAAGGACTCATGATGGAAATCATGGATTTTGCACAAAATCATGGTCAATGCACAAAGGTTCCCACTTTCTTTTATACGACTGTACAATTGTCTTATTTTGAAAATGCAACCCATTTTAAACTTAACTAGATAAGTAAGTAATTTTGGACAATGCGTCAAATCTACTCGTACAAATAAATAAAGCAGTCCCGCTAGTTATATGTTAAATAGAAATGTTTTTAAGCACATAATTGTCTGAACATCCTTCACACTATAACTTTTGAACTGTTTAATTAAGATAAACATCTCATGGTGGCTCAGTTACTTACAATGTACGATTCCATCTTTGGATCGGAGGCCAATTAAATGGTTGCAAATGAATGGTGGTTATGGATGATATAATTGACCTCTGTATCCCGAGACCAGCGGAACAAACAAACTGAACTGAACACTTGCTCCTGACTGTTTTCATTAAAACCAGGGAGTGCAATCTGGTGAGGACGGACTCAGAATTGTTGGTAGGACCCTTCAAGGAGAAATAACCGGCTGACAATGTCACGGTAACCTTTTAAATGCTTGTCACATTTCAACTTGAAAGTAGTAAAAGATTACTGTCTCCCACAGAACTGTGCAGATGGGAGGAAACTAGTTTCTTCAGAAGAGGAGAGAGCAATAAGGAAATTGCTAAAGAGAAAGGTACCGAAAATTACTTCTGGTGAGAGCTCTTGCAAATAGTGGCACATTTTCACTTCAAAACAAAAAAAGTTATATTATTAATCTACTGTGAGTGTATACCAGTGTAACGACAACAATTCTCCATGGTACTACTTCCACATCACAAACCTCTAATGAGGCAGGGACAGTAACACTTCAAAGGCATTTGGACAGATACATGGAGAGATCTAGAGGCGCATGGGCCAAATACTGGCAAGTAGAACTAGCTTAGATGGGCCATCCTGGACATGGTTGACATGGACAAATTGGGCTAAGGACCAGTTTCTCTGCTGCATGACTCATGGCTGTGGAATATTGACCTTTCAGAGAAAGCAAGATTGGAAAGAGTCCATAGTTGGTATTTGGTTCGATAATCCAATGAAGGATAACAATTGTCCTGTAGCCTCTCAACATTAGTAGGAAATAAACCAGCTTACCCACGTATTTGGCACTAAACTGTGGGCCAGATGCTAACTGATAGGCATCCTTTAACAAAAAGAGTTCAAGTGTGATGCTCAAGTATAGAGGGACATTGTTTGGCCATTTAATTTAATGTTCTTCTCAAATAAAGTCAACAAAGACCTACTGAAACGCGTAGAACTAATCCCCACCATTAGATGGTCAGTAGAGAAACAGAAACAAAAATAAATTGTTTAAACACTTGCCTGTATCGTCATTCCTTTCTGAACATTACTGAAAAGCTGTTGTGGTTGATAACAAATAAATTTTAAAAGGATTTTCAAAATACGTACCCTGCTGTGGTACACCATGTTATTCTTGGCAACTGAACACTGCCTTTCCACCAAAAAGGAATACCGCCTACGTTCCTCACTCAATGCTGTCTTGTATCCGTTTCCAATATAGTTCCCCAGTTCTACTTGCTTTTTGCTTATTGCCTCCGCAAACTGCAGAAGTAGGTGGAGGAGGAGGAAGAATTTTAGGCTAATTAGACAACGGTGAAACAACAATGTAGGAATAAAAACCATTTCCAATTATATTTAAAAAATCTTAATTTTTAATGCACATCGCTATACATTTCTACTTTTACATCAGAGTTTCAACTGCAGTTTGGGAGTTATTGCTCCTAATTCTGGAAACATACTGCAGTGCACTATTTCCTACAAATAACCACAATTGTGATCAATTTATTGAATATGCATAACCTGTATCATTGGTTTGGATGATAAATTCAAAACAATTGGTTGCATCTGCTGTATCTATACAACTATCAATAACTATGTCTGTGCAATTCTCTGGCTCAGAGGGCAGTGGAGGCCGGTTCTCTGGAAGCTTTCAAGAGAGAGCGAGATAGGGCTCTTAAAAATAGCAGAGTCAGGGGATATGGGGAGAAGGCAGGAACGGGGTATTGATTGGGGATGATCAACCATGATCACATTGAATGGTGGTACTGGCTCGAAGGGCGAAATGGCCTACTCCTGCACCTATAGTCTATCAAATGCTCTATTTCTGTGCTAAAATAAAACAATCTCAAATTTGAAATGAAATCTTTGCAATAAATTTACCGAATTTCAGATTGGATTAGAAGTATACAAAGTGTCAGTAGCAGCACAATGTCAACTGTGCCATCACAAGGATCCTCACAAGAGGGATCTTTAATGACCAGTCATACATGGCTATTTATTTTCTAACGTTTGGCAGCAACTTATTAGTTTTATTGAATGCAATTTCTGCAATGGGAATTAAATTCCTAACTTCTGGGTGTTTATACTGAAAGTTGCAAAACAGCCTGCAATATTTTTAACGAATACTTCAAAAGCATTATTCAGTAAAAATATGAAATGCACAATATTTTCCATTAAGAATTCATTAAGCTGCAGCATCAAGTGCCAGTAATTATTCCACCACTATTAACTGCAGAGATTTTTCAAACTTGTTTCAAAATATATATTAAAGTACAAAATATTTGTTTCAAACACAAAGACTGGAAAAAATGGAATACAGCAACAAAAAGGTTATATATTTTTACTAAATCAAAGTTATTCAAACAAACAATTGCCACATTACTTCATAAAATGTAGCAGGATGGGAGTTGCGACTTGCGGTGCTCAGTCACAAACACATTCCCACAACTGTGGGAGTATGCACAAATGGCCCAAGTGGAAACAAACATTGCGTTAAAAATAATACTTTAATAAAGAATGAAGTAAACATTGATAAAACATTCCTAAATCTCCCTCCAAAACAAGTTAATTAAGCACCGTCATTTCAAATATACTCTTCAACCCAATAATGTCAGGAGATCAGAGAGAAATTAGAAATAGCTCCCTGTCTCTCAAGCTTCTGTGTCTTCCATTCCAGAGAATAATCCCAAAAACACTCTTGCATTTACTTCAAACCTCTTGATGCTCTTAATTTGTAATACCTCTCCACGTGGCTGACCAGGCACCCTGAAAGCTCCACTTAATGGTACCTTATTTTCCACTGGGGGTTCAATAACTGAGCAAATCTGTATTGAGGAGCAAGGCAGAATGGATAACGTGAAGTTCATGAGTCAGAATGATACCAACTGCAATTCTGCCATGGCTGATCACATCATGAAAATCCAAGATTCAACTCCAATTTTGCACCAGAAACCAACTTGGGACCAGTGACAATTTAAATTGTTCTACTAATTTACTACTACCAGTGCTTTGAGAATCAGAACTTTTAAAAAAGCATGCTAATTGGAATCACTAATTCCAACATTGAAACATATAATCTGATTGAATATTTGCAATTGCTTAACACCAGTACTCCTAATTGTCAAATTTGATTCCCATTTATACCCAGGAAGGTTTAGAGGGATGTGAGCAAAACGCAGGCAGGTGGGACTAGTGTAGATGGGGCAAGTTGGGCCGAAGGGTCTGTTTCCTGCCTTTATGTGTAGGGAGTGGATGCAGAAGAGGGATAACATAGAAGTGGTTTCAATGGGTGATCGATGGTCAGCACGGACTCAGCAGGACCAAGGGCCAGTTTCCATGCTGTATCAATCAATCAATCAATTAATCAGATTTATTCATCACATACACAATAAAGTGCAGTGAAATGAACTTGCCAGCAGCGGAACAATCAAAAAAGGACACACAATACACAATAAAAGTTCAACACAAACATCCAGCACAGCATTCTTCACTGTGGTCCGTGGTTGATTGGGGGAGTAGACTTGATGGGCTGAATGGCCTAGTTCAACTCCTGTCACTTATGATCTTATGATCTGCATTTTCTAATGCACACTTAATAATGTTAAATTTTACATTCCCTCCCACTCCATACATCTAACCTTGCTCAAAAATAAATAGGACTTTTCTTAGATACAAGTTGCCCGCTTTCCTGCACATACAATTTGCTATGGAAACCACTTGGCTAAGAGAGGGGAAGAACAGCCAAATTTGCAGTCTTCTTTAATAAGGCATAATGGCATGGTCAGGTCGGGAGGAGTTCCCACCGCCACAGGTACCATGTAATCACATGCTACCTGCTCCATGGTCGGACAGTCGGCGACTAAACAGTCTCCCCCACCTGGTTTGCCAGGTGAGGAGGGGGCTGTGGACCCCCAGCAGGACCAAAAACAAGACCTGTCAAAGGGCGGATGAGCTCCTAGCGAGCCAACGGCCATCCACACTTCAGTAGAAGTTGCGATCGCTGTCATACACAGCATTGTAAGGCACCGCGCCCGTTGATGCTTTCAACAACGATGATGATGATGCATGGTCGAAGAACAAGTTTGTGAAAGTACTATATTAAAATAAAGAAAAAGTCAATTATTTCTATCGGTTAAGATTAACATTTAACTAATGTGTCATAAGCAAGGCAAAATTCAGTCCTTTAAAATTTCATCCACAAATAAAAACTAAATTTTCCAAATCTAATGCTACTACCTTATTCATGAACCCGTGCAAATAGGATTATGACTTAGCTACATTCCTGTGGAAACTCCTACGAGATTATGTTTTTTGGGGATTTAGCAGTGCATAGAAGCAAGCTGTCAATTTAGATTTAAATCAAAATTAGGTTTATTAAAGAGTACTTTCACTTAATATTACTTTGCAATTTTAATTTTACTTTGATCAAGATGTGCTGTAAAATTTAACATTATTAAGTGTGCATTAGAAAATGCAGATCATAAGATCATGAGTGACAGGAGTTGAACTAGGCCATTCAGCCCATCAAGTCTACTCCCCCAATCAATCATGGCTAATCTATCGCTCCCTCCTAACCCTATTCTCCTGCCTTCTCCCCATAACCTCCGACGCCTGTACTAATCAAGAATCTATCTATTTCTGCCATAAAATCTATCCACCGACTTGGCCTCCACATCCTTCTGCGGCAAATAATTCTACAGATTCACCACCCTTTGACAAAAGACATTCCTCCTCATCTCCTTCCTAAAAGAACTTCCTTTAATTTTGAGGCTATGACCTTCTAGTCCTAGACTCTCCCATTAGTGGAAACATCCTCTCCACATCCACTCTATTCAAGCCTTTCACAATTCAGTACGTTTCAATGAGGTTCCCCCCTCATCATTCCGTACACCAGCGAATATAGGCCCAGTGCCGTCAAACGCTCATCATATGTTAATCGGATAAGCAGGCCATCAGCTTTGAACTCAGTCAAGGTACATTGGGATGTTAGAAATTGAAATAGCTACACTGAGAATAAATAAAACTGTACCCAGCATTAAGACTTCAGGATGTTTTGGCAAATAAGCCAGGCACACCTTCAGAGAACAAGTTTAGCTGAAATGGAGTATGCAAAATGAACTCTCATCGCACCTGCTCATTTGAACTCTAAAAACCTAATGTTTTTGTTCCAAAACTTCATTTTTACCTACATTTAAATTTTTAGTGGTCCTTTCATATGGAAATTTTCACCTAGGCAAAGGTTTCCTCAAACATCTTTGATCTTCAGTTATGGATTGAAATGTCATTTTTCATAACTCCCTAGTGTTTTCCCTAATACAAATCTCACGATAGGCTGTCGCCATAGTTACAGGAAATAGGTCATACCAGAAATTATTTTCATAGCTGGGAACGGCATTACTTGCAGGGAGAAACCTATGGAAATCACTTAGGCTGAACAGACAGAAACTCGTAGCTGACACAATTGTTGTGCTATCAGTTGATCAATGTGCAAAGAAAGTTAAAAAAATAAGACAATACTAAATAGTGTTAAGGACATTGAGATTAAAAGTATGCATGCAACACTCATTCCATGACTCATTATTCATTGAGTACACGGCTACTGTACAAATGTACAAGTGCTCCTCAGCACTTACTGATTAAACTGGCACCCTCACTGGTGTAAATCTGCCCTTTCCCACTACCGATTGCCCTATGGACACACAAGTAACTGCAGGTGCTGGAATATTAAGCAATACACAAAGTGATGGAGGAAATCAGCAAGTCTAGCAACATGGTGAATGGAATGGAATGAACAAAGTTTTGGGTTGGGATCCTTCTTCAGAGTGATTGGAGTAAGGATGAGAAAGCTGGAAGAGATAGGTGGGGGCAGGACAACGTTTGGCAAATGATAGGTGTGCACAGGCGAGGGCATGTTCAGTTCAATTTAGTTTACTGTCACGTGTACCGAGGTACAGTGAAAAGCTTTTGTTGCATGCTGTCCAGTCAGCAGAAAGACAATACATGATTACAATGGGTGGTGTAAGAGACAAAGCAAGAGGTGAAAAGGAGACAGTTTGAAGAAGGGTTTCGGCCCGAAATTTTGCCTATTTCCTTCGCTCCATAGATGCTGCTGCACCTGCTGAGTTTCTCCAGCAGTTTGTGTACCCACAAAAGGATGTCAGATGAGAGAAGAGGAGTGAATGCAAAATCGGTACCATGACCATGGTAATATCTGGAAGACACCCAACATTTTTTAAATCAAATACCAAAATATCAACAAAGATACACAGCCACTGGTTGACTGGATGATGTTGCACAAATTATCCCCATTTATACATTTCAACACAACTGTCTGAATTATGCTAAAAGTAATATGAATCAGATTGGACAACCATGTAGGCTGGTCTATCATTCGCAGAAAAATAAAGGGGTACATTTCTTTTTTTGGTGGTGACAGTTAGCGCTCATGAAACAGCTGTCAAACCTGGGGTTTTATCACAGACAACTAACTGATGGTCAGCTTCAACTCCCGGGTGAAAGGGTCAACCTCTGACCCAAGCAATCACAAGGCACCTGGTATCTATTTTAATGAAAGTCAAGAAAAAAAGCAAAACCATTCATCCAAAAAGTTGCATCTATTGAAACAGTAAGAAATGACCCTTGGGTGGCAATTGTAAAAACAATGACAATGTTTTACACAGAATACTAAAATATCATCTTCACAATCACAGTAAATCTATTCATTGCATCCATGTAAATGCAACTAGCGTTAGTAAAATACTACTATGCATGATCCTACTTATTTTAAATGCTCAATTAGCTGAGGCTGCATTAAGCGGTGGGATGATGTTGAATTGGTGCTCCAGTAGGCTGTAATGACATGGGTTCACATTCATGACTAGCACATCATTATCTCTCAATCTTAGCAATATCAATATCTGAGGCCCACAGGAGCCGTTGGAAGAGGAGGAGGGGGAGGAGCGACACCCGACCGGTAAGCTTTACAATCCAGCGCGGGGCTTGTTTTTTCAGAGGCCCACAGGAGCCGTTGGAAGAGGAGGAGGGGGAGGAGCGACACCCGACCGGTAAGGTTAAAAATCAAGCGCAAGGCTTGTTTTTTTTTGTTTTTTTTCCAGAGGCTTACCGAAATCCATAACATTCCATTTGGAGAAGTGGGTTTTTTTTTTTTTTTTTTCCTTCTTCTTTCTTTTGAGGAAGCCGCTGATTGGTGGGAAGTGGGCTAGGGTAAGCAGCTGATTGGCAGTCAGATCCCAGCAGTTTGTAGTGACTTTATATTGTGTTGCTATTGTATCCTGTGTAAGGGGGGAGTATGAAGGCCAGGGCAGTGTACTGTTCTGGATGTCAGATGTGGGAGGTCAGGGAATCTGATAGCCCTCCAGACGTCCACATCTGCGCCAGGTGTGTTGAGATGGGGCTCCTAAAGGACTGTGTTAGGAACCTGGAGCAGCAGCTCGATGACCTCTGGTCAGGGAGAGTGAGGAGGTCATAGAGAGGAGCTACAGGGAGGTAGTCACTCCCAAACCACAGGAGGCAGACAAGTGGGTCACAGTTAGGAAGGGCAAGGGGCAGAGGCAGGGGCTAGAGAGTACCCCTGTGACCGTACACCTGGAAAATAGGTACTCGGGTTTGAGTACGATTGGAGGGGACAGCCTAGCTGGGGGCAGCAACAGCGGCCGGGCCTCCGGCACAGAGACCGGCCCTGATGCTCAGAAGGGTAGCAAAAAGAGGAGGGCAATTGTAATAGGGGACTCTATAGTTAGGGGGTCGGATAGACGATTCTGTGGACGCAGTCGGGAGAGCCGGATGGTAGTTTGCCTCCCTGGTGCCAGGGTCTCGCATGTGTCAGAACGTGTCCAAAAGATTCTGATAAGGGAGGGAGAGGAGCCTGATGTTGTGGTACACATAGGTACCAATGACATAGGCAGAAAAAGTGACGAGGTCCTGAAGGGAGAATTTAGGGAGTCGGGGGGAAAGTTAAGGAGAAGGACCAAAAGGGTAACGATTTCAGGATTACTGCCTGTGCCGCGTGACAGTGATAGTAGGAATGAAATGAGGTGGAGGATAAATGCGTGGCTGAGGGACTGGTGCAGTGGGCAGGGATTCAAGTTTCTTGATCACTGGAACCTCTTTTGGGGAAGGCATGATCTGTACACAAAGGACGGGTTCGCACTTGAGCCCGAGGGGGACCAATATCCTGGCAGGGAGATTTGCAAAGGCTACTGGGGAGACTTTAAACTAGAAAGGCTGGGGGGAGGGACTCGGGTAGAGGGGGCTAGGGGTCAGGGTGTGGGGCAAGAGGCAGAGAAGGGAAGCACTCGGATCCAAAATGTAGGCGAGAAAGATGAAAAAGATAATAGACAGAGAATAAGGGATGGTAGGTTTCTAAAATGTGTATATTTTAATGCTAGGAGCATTGTAAGTAAGGTGGATGAACTTAGAGCCTGGATTGACACCTGGAAATATGATGTTGTGGCAATCAGTGAAACATGGTTGCAGGAGGGCTGTGATTGGAAACTAAATATTCCAGGATTTCGTTGCTTCAGGTGTGATAGAATTGGAGGGACCAGAGGGGGAGGTGTTGCATTGCTTGTCAGAGAAGATATTACAGCAGTGCTTTGGCAGGATAGATTAGAGAGCTCGTCTAGGGAGGCTATTTGGGTGGAACTGAGAAGTGGGAACGGTGTAGCAACACTTTTAGGGGTGTATTATAGACCGCCAAATGGGGAGCGAGAATTGGAAGAGCAAATATGTAAGGAGATAGCAGATATTAGTAGTAAGCACAAGGTAGTGATTGTGGGAGATTTCAATTTTCCAAAAATAGACTGGGAAACACATTCTGTAAATGGGCTGGATGGTTTGCAGTTTGTAAAATGTGTGCAGGATATTTTTTTGCAGCAGTACATAGAGGTATCGACCAGAGAAGGGGCAGTGCTGGACCTCCTGTTAGGAAATGAGGCAGGTCAGGTGACGGAGGTATGCGTTGGTGAGCACTTCGGGACCAGTGATCACAATACCATTAGTTTCAATATAATTATGGAGAGAGTCAGAACTGGACCTAGGGTAGAGATTTTTGATTGGAGAAAGGCTAACTTTGAGGGAATGCGTAAGGATTTTAAAGGAGTGAATTGGGACACTTTGTTTCATGGGAAGGATGTAGAAGCGAAATGGAGGACATTTAAAGGGGAAATTGTAAGAGTACAGAATCTTTATGTCCCTGCTAGGTTGAAAGGAAATAGTAAAAATTGGAAAGAGCCATGGTTTTCAAGGGAAATTGGAAACTTGTTTCGAAAAAAGAGAGATATCTACAATAATTATAGGAGGCATGGAGTAAATGAGGTGCTAGAGGAGTATAAAGAATGTAAAAAGAATCTTAAGAAAGAAATTAGGAAGGCTAAAAGAAGATATGAGGTTGCTTTGGCAAGAAAGGTGAAAGTAAACCCAAAGGGTTTCTACAGCTATATTAATAGCAAAAGGATAACGAGGGATAAAATTGGACCATTAGAGAACCAGAATGGACAGCTATGTGCAGAGCCAAAAGAGATGGGGGAGATATTGAACAATTTATTTTCTTCGGTATTCACCAAGGAGAAGGATATTGAACTCTGTGAGTTAAGGGGAAAAAGTGGAAACTATGAGATTCAAAGAGGAGGAAGTACTGACACTTTTGAAAAATATAAAAGTGGATAAGTCTCCAGGTCCTGACAGGATATTCCCTAGGACATTGAGGGAAGTTAGTGTAGAAATAGCAGGAGCTATGACAGAAATATTTCAAATGTCATTAGAAACGGGAATAGTGCCGGAGGATTGGCGTACTGCGCATGTTGTTCCATTGTTTAAAAAGGGTTCAAAGAATAAACCTAGCAATTATAGACCTATTAGTTTAACGTCAGTGGTGGGCAAATTAATGGAAAGGATACTTAGAGATAATATATATAAGCATCTGGATAAACAGGGTCTGATCAGGAACAGTCAACATGGATTTGTGCCTGGAAGGTCATGTTTGACAAACCTTCTTGAAATTTTTGAAGCGGTAACTAGGGAAATTGATAAGGGTAAAGCAGTGGATGTTGTCTATATGGATTTCAGTAAGGCCTTTGACAAGGTTCCCCATGGAAGGTTGGTTAAGAAGGTTCAATCTTTGGGTGTTAATGGCGGAGTAGCAAGATGGATTCAACAGTGGCTGAATGGGAGATGTCAGAGAGTAATGGTGGATGGCTGTTTGTCAGGTTGGAAGCCGGTGACCAGTGGGGTGCCTCAGGGATCTGTGTTGGGTCCACTGTTGTTTGTCATGTACATCAATGATCTGGATGATGGGGTGGAAAATTGGATAAGTAAGTATGCAGATGATACTAAGATAGGTGGTGTTGTGGATAATGAAGTAGATTTTCAAAGTCTACAGAGAGATTTGGGCCATTTGGAAAAGTGGGCTGAAAGATGGCAGATGGAGTTTAATGCTGTTAAGTGTGAAGTGCTACATCCTGGCAGGACAAATCAAAATAGGACGTACATGGTAAATGGTAGGGAATTGAGGAATGCTGTGGAACAGAGGGATCTAGGAATAACTGTGCATAGTTCCCTGAAGGTGGAATTGCATGTAGATAGGGTGGTAAAGAAAGCCTTTGGTGTGCTGGCCTTTATAAATCAGAGCATTGAATATAGGAGTAGGGAAGTAATGTTAAAATTGTACAAGGCATTGGTAAGACCAATTCTGGAGTATGGTGTACAATTTTGGTCGCCTAGTTATAGGAAGGATGTCAACAAAATAGAGAGAGTACAGAGGAGATTTACTAGAATGTTGCCAGGGTTCCAGCAACTATGTTACAGAGAAAGGTTGAACAAGTTAGGTCTTTATTCTTTGCAGCGCAGAAGGTTAAGGGGGGACTTGATTGAGGTCTTTAAAATGATGAAAGGGATAGACAGAGTTGACGTGGATACGTTTTTCCCATTGAGGGTAGGGAAGATTCAAACAAGAGGGCATGACATGAGAATTAAGGGACAGAAGTTTAGGGGTAACGTGAGGGGGAACTTCTTTACTCAGAGGGTGGTGGCTGTGTGGAATGAGCTTCCAGCAGAAGTGGTGGAGGCAGGATCGATTTTAACATTTAAAAGTAAAGTGGATAGGTATATGGACGTGAAGGGAATGGAGGGGTATGGTCTGAGTGCAGGTAGATGGGACTAGGGGAAAACAAATGGTCGGCACGGACTGGAAGGGCCGAGAGGGCCT
This sequence comes from Okamejei kenojei, assembly GCA_035221665.1. Classification (NCBI taxonomy): domain Eukaryota; kingdom Metazoa; phylum Chordata; class Chondrichthyes; order Rajiformes; family Rajidae; genus Okamejei; species Okamejei kenojei. Next base: position 48,414,273 of record CM069153.1, on the reverse strand, counting down.
GTTTCCGTGCTGTAATTGTTATATGGTTATATGGTTAATATCAGCTGTGTTGGGGAGGGAGACAAACTGCACATCACTGGGAAATGCTATAAGAAACCAATGACATAGAAATATGGATGCAGTTCAGATGACTAAATTTCAAAAATCAATGTCTGTAAATTAGGAACAGAGTGCTTTTTAAATAAAATGTTTTTTTTCTTTGTGGTTTACTGTCAAGATAAAGACATATAACAAAGAGGCAATGTGGTCAAAGAAGAATGGTTTCCGGTCAGCAAAAACGCTGTAAGCAATAGGGTTTCGGTCAGCAAATAGTCATAGGGAAGCTTTTCAGACCAGAACAATGCAGCAGGTCACGCTCCACATCATAGCACATGTAAATAAAAAAGTGCTGAAATAATTTAGAATTAAAAACAGATCATAGCTTAGTGATGGTGTAAGATTACAAATCGCTATGAGAGACTAAGAAAGTCAGCAGAAAGAGTTGATAGGCAGATGGCAGAATTAATATGTTCAAATATGGGCGGCACAATGGCATAGCAGTAGAGCTGCTGCCTTACAGCACTGGAGACCCGGGTTAGATCCTGACTACGGGTGCTTGTATGTACGGAGTTTGTACAGTCTCCCTGTGACCTGCGTGGGTTTTCTCCGGGATCTTCGGTTTCCTCTCACAATCCAAAGACGTACAGGTTTGTAGGTTAATTGGCTTGCCATAAATGTAAAATTATCCTAGTGTGTGTAGGGTAGTGTTAATGTGCAGGGATCACTGGTCGGCACGAACTCGGTGGGCCGAAGGGCCCGTTTCCACTAAACTAAAACTAAATAGGCAAGTCCAAGGAGGAACAATAATGAAATAAAGCACATTTAATCTAAGCACTTGAGGAAATACACATTAAATAATATTTTTATATCGTCAGAGCAGTAAGAAAGTCTTGTGTAGAGACATATCTTTAAATGCAGTGGAAGTAATAAGTTATACAAAGTACAGAATCCTTAATTTTATAATAATTGGATATAAAGCAAAACATAACTTTTGACCCAGCAGTAAAACTCAAAATTGAAAATGAATCGGAGTCACTGACAATTTTAATTGTAAGAACATATTTCAGCAAATTCATGAGTTCATTCACACAGATTCTTTTAAAAATCAATTTGAATATATTTGTAAAGGAAGAATAATAAAGACAAGCAATAAGAACTGATTTTGTTCATGATGTCAACATTTGACAGACCAAAACCTTCCATTATAGGGGAATCCTCAAAAATAATTAATCTGGAAAATCTGTGCTTGCAGTCAAATCTAATGTCCTTGGAAGTAATACACCTACACTGAGCATTTAGTAGTCTTTAAATGTTATGACAACCCTCTAAAATCATTGCGGAAACACTGCTAGCAATTTGACTGAGTGTGACTCATTGCAGTTAGTGGGTTTACAATACAAGGAGAGGGGGAGGGTAATGTTACCTTTCATATTAGTCATTTTTAAAAGTTACAGTAGAAAAGTTTCAAAAACATAGATTAAGAGTGAAATTCTGGAGAAGTGGACAGGGGTACAATAATGAGCATTTGTTTTAATGGCCACCTGTGTGTGTGTTTGGATTACTATCAGCATTATCTATTTTATTCCAAATTAGTCTCACATTCAAATTAGTTAGCTAATTTAGTATTCGCCCGGTTGGTTTTCTCTGGGTGCTCTGGTTTCCTCCCACACTCCAAAGACGTACAGGTTTGTAGGTTGTTTGGCTTATGTAATTTGCAAATTGCCTCTAGGGTGTAGGATAATGCAAGTGGGTGATCGCTGGTCGGCCCAGACTCAGTGGATCCAAGGGCCTGTTTCCGCGCTGTATCTCATAGAAAAGGGTCCATTGATGCCAATTCTGCACTTATTTCATTGATTGGTTGAACATCTTTAATATTAATTTAATATGCAAATGTGAATCAGTGTGTGTTCAAATCCCATGCACAACCTTTGTGACAAAATGTCAAGTTAAAATGACAATCTGTTATTCTTGTTACTTTGTTTTCCCTTCGATGCGTAACCCATAGGTGCTGATGTGGCTGTGGAACTGACAGCTATGGACATTAATTGGTGTTAAAGGCTATCCAAAACTTCCAGTAAGCAAAAGATGACCTGACTGCAACTAAAAATGGTAACCAACCATCACCAAGTGTGGGATTTGTCAGTCTCCGTCAATCATATTTTCTGGCATGCATTTTGCTTTATTAAAACATTTTGCTTTACGTTACCTTACATTGCACAACAGTATTACATTTAATGCAAGTCTCTTGTAAGTTTCTCAGTGAGTTCTTGGTTTGAAGTTCCAGCTAGTTCAAAAATAGAATTAAGTTGAAGCACAAGGAAGGGCCAAGTCTAGGACTGTTATTAAAATCTACTCGGAAACCACAGATTCAACAAATAGAAACTATGGAATTAACTAATATATGGGTTGCGTAATGAAATTAAATGAAAAAGTATGTTATTGAAGAAAAATGAACAGTCAGGTGTTAAAAAAGTCAGAACAAAATAGTGTGGAAAAGTATTTAAAAATTGATAGACCATCTGTCAAAATGATAATCTATATACAACTTAAATGTTCCTGAGTAGCTTACAATTTGCATCGACTACAATTTGCCTGTGGTAGGGTGGAGGATGGAAGAGGCCACATGCATAAATATAAAACATGTTGAGGATAACTACTTTTCTTGAAAAGGAAGAAATCAGTGCTTTGCGAGTCTGAGTGATGGAAAACCAGCACACGGTGTTCCTGTGTGTGAAACACACAGGTGCAAATGTTTCAGCACTATAAATTTTAATGAGCCCATCTGAAATGGCTCTGCCAGTGGTGCGATAACACATCACTGAGGCATAGGATTCTCAGCATCACATCATAGCAACAGCACATTCTGCCCGAGTACCTTATATGGTGACGTCGCCATGGCATCCGATACACAAAAATAAATTTTACTCAGCAAATACAGAGAGAGGCGCATATTACGACTGCTCACTTTTCTTTCGAATGCTTACTTGCTAGCTTTTCCAACCACGGTTTGTCCTCAGGCTGACTCAAGCTAAAAAGAAAAGCTGCTTTCAAATCCTTTCACTGGTTGCATGGTACATTGAAAAATGCAGGTGCAGCCAATGTTACACTGGAATATTTTAACCGACCTGATATTGCGTGCAGTTTTGGTCTCATTGAGGAAAATTACATAGAGGGAGTGCGGAGAAGGTTCACCAGACTGATTCCTGGGATGTCAGGACTGTCAAACTCTCTGGGATTGGATTTATAGAAACTTACAAAATTCTTAAGGGGTTGGACAGGAGATGCAGGAAGATTGTTCCCGATGTTGGGGGTCCAGGACAAGGGGTCACAGCTTAAGGATAAGGGGGAAATCCTTTAAGACCGAGATGAGAAAGACTTTTTTCACAGAGAGTGGTGAGTCTCTGGAACTCTCTGCCACAGAGGGTAGTTGAGGCCAGTTCATTGGCTATATTTAAGAGTGAGTTGGATGTGGCCCTTGTGGCTAAGGGGATCAGAGGGTATGGAGAGAAGGCAGGTACGGGATACTGAGTTGGATGATCAGCCATGATCATATTGAATGGCGGTGCAGGCTCGAAGGGCTGAATGGCCTACTCCTGCACCTAATTTCTATGTTTCTATGTTTCTATGTCTGCCTTCCGCAAAGACCGCTCCCTCCGCAACTCCCTTGTCAATTCTTCCCTCCCCTCCCACTCTACCCCTTCCTCAGGCACTTTCCCTTGCAACCGCAAGAAATGCTACACTTGTCCCTTCACCTCCCCCCTCCACTCCTTTCAGGGACCCAAGCAGTCCTTTCAGGTCCGACAGAGGTTCACCTGCACCTCCTCCAACCTCATCTACTGCATCCGCTGCTCCAGATGCCAGATGATCTATATCGGTGAGACCAAGCGGAGGCTTGGCGATCGTTTCGCCGAACACCTCCGCTCGGTCCACAATAACCAACCCGACCTCCCGGTGGCTCAGCACTTCAACTCGCCCTCTCATTCCGTATCCGACCTCTCGGTCCTGGGCCTCCTCCACGGCCAGAGTGAGCAACACCGCAAGTTGGAGGAACAGCACCTCATATTCCGCTTGGGGAGTCTGCATCCTCTGGGCTTGAACATTGAATTTTCTCAATTCTGTTAACCCTTGCTGTCTCCTCCCCTTCCCACCTCTCCCTCAGCCCTCGGGCCCTGGAATTCCCTCTCTCTCTCTCTCTCTCCCACCCTAGTCGCACCAGCTTCTCATTTTCACACTATAAACAGCTTACAATGGCTTGTTCCCTTTATCATCGATACTTTTTTACATATTCATTGTTCTTTATCTCTCCACATCACCGTCTATATCTCTCGTTTCCCTGATCCCTGACCAGTCTGAAGAAGGGTCTCGACCCGAAACATCGCCTATCTCCTTCGCTCCTTAGATGCTGCTGCACCCGCTGAGTTTCTCCAGCTTTTTGTGTACCTTCAAACTGCATGGTATCACTTTAATGAAAATAGGAAAAATAATACTAATTTTCTTGGTACATTATACATATATCCCACTGGAGAATAAATAGCCAGGTTAACCATTAAAAGTTCATCCATGCTTCCCTCTGGATTCAACCGGCACTCTCCGTTCAACTTCTTACAACAGTCTTCCCATCCTCAACTTCTTCCAAAATTTTCCAACACATAATATCCAGAAAGAGGAATTTATCCATCATCCCTACTTGACAACTATGATGGCTTCCATCAGTCAATGCCTTTATTTTAAAATTCTCATCCTGGTTTATACATTTTCTTCACGATATTGCACCTTCCCTTTTCCGGGAAAAACATGTCTTCCTGTTCAAAACCCCAGAGGCCTCTAAAATCCACCAGTCTTGCCTCATGCACCATGAATCTTAAATCATTCCACCACGACAGCCTGTTTCTCTGGAACACCTTCTCTCAACCTCTCCAACCTCTCCTTCCTCTTTAGCCTCTTAAAATATGCACGTGACCAGACTTCTGGTTAACCGCTCTCATACCTCTTTGTAGTTCAGTGTCAGAACAATTTTGATTACACTTCTGCAAAGCAATTTGGAACATTCTATATACTAAAAGTATTACAAAAAAAAGCATGCTGTTATTTAATACATTTTCTTGCAAACTTAGATGGTTTAAATTTGTAAAATTAGTTCAGTTTGTTGATAAGGCATGGAAACAAACCCTGTGCAAATTTAAACCATCTTAGTTTTTAGCAAGATGCGTTAAATAACAGCATGCATTCTTTCGTGGGTTACACAAAAAGCTGGAGAAACTCAGCGGGTGCAGCAGCATCTAAGGAGCGAAGGAGAAGCATTCTTTCGTAATTCTTTTAGCACACAGAATGCTACAAGTCCACAATGACCATTGATCACCCGTTCACACCAGTTCCATGCTATCCCACATTCACATCCGCTCCCTAGAAACTAGGGGTCAATTTACAGAGCCCAATTAATCTACAAACCCGCATATCTTTGGAATGTGGGAGGAAAACAAATCACCTGGAGGAAGCCCACAGGGAGAACGTGCAATCTGCACATAGACAGCAGCCGAGGTCAGAATCGAACCTGCGACTCTGGCACTGTGAGACAGCAACTCTACCAGCTGCGCCACCCTACATTTTTAAAAAAGGATTGAAGGATTCTACTTAAAAGTCAATTCTAAAAAAGCAATTAGTCTAAACAGTGCAAGTCTTTGTCCAAATCTAAATTATCTAAAGCATGGGATTTGAATCAACAGCAACTGCAATTAATGTTGGGATTTTAAAATATATACAGTATTTCAATTGATGTATTATGATTCATTAAAAATTACCATCAGCACTCAGCAAGTTACATAAAGAGAGGCTCTCAGACTCCTGCTCCACCTCAAGGCCAAGCAAGAAACAAGCTTTGTATCCCTCCAGTGTTTCACGAGGGAAATTAATCAATGTTTTATTACTAGCTGCACAGTCCCGCATGATACCAGCTTCAGTGCCTAAGCATCATTAGCAACACTACAGTAGGCTTCCAAGTTGCCCCTACTAAAGAAGATAAAATATATTAGCAGGGGGGTTCTGGTTGATTGCGATGCAAAGATCTTTCCAGGAACTTGCTATTGATTCGAGAAGATCTGGAAACAAAAAAAGTGATGTCTATCACTTTAAAAAACATGTTAACGGTGCAAATAATGGTTCAATAACACACGTGGACGGTGTGAATCTTCCCTGTATTTTAAATATCACTTGAACTTCTGGTGTTGAGGATTTCCATCTCCAGGGGTCAATACTCGAGGAAATTTATGGAATGGAATGACATGAAAACAGGCCATTCAGCCCATCACTTCCACTGCAACGAGCAGGGACTCATTATTATTAATGACCCCCATCTTCCAGCACTTGGGCCACAGCCTTCTCTGCTTGGCTGATTCTGTCCTCTTCGAGCCATGTCTTAAATGCTGTCAACGACTTGGCTTCTACCTTTCTCTCAGGCAGTGTATTCCTTAGTTGGGACACTCTGATGAAAAGATCTCCTCCTCTAAATCTCTTATCCACTTACCCAAAATCTATGTCCACTTGTTTCTTACTGTCTACCCTTTCTATATCCATCAATTTTGCATAACTTAATAATACCCTCTTAACCTCCATTTCAGAGAAATCAGACCCAGCCTCTGAAATGCTTTACAACATTCAATTTTTGATTTCAGCATGTTTAACAACTTTTTAATATAACTCAAATTGGGTTGCTGATTGCACCTGTTTTGTGAAAAAATAAATAAACTGTGCAAATGTACACACTTGATACACTGAAGTGGACAATTTGTCCTATATTCTTGTTATTGTTTTATTGCCCTACAAAACATGTTGGATGTTGGATCAGTTCCCATTTTCCAAATCACATATGGCTTTTGTTTCATCACCATTGAAGATGTCGATACTCGGCAAGAACCCCACCATTGTTTGGCTCCAGATTCCAGCATCTGCAGTCTCTTGTATTCCTGACATTGTTAGTTTCTGGGATATATAGGTCAGGCTCCCGAAGAGGCAAACAAATTAGAATTTATCAATTTGGATTATTCACCTAGATTATCAAACCACGATATTTTCCAATACAATCTCTAGCTCCATTTCCTAATGAGGAGAGAAAAGGTTGTTTGTATGTTTGGTATATTTTGTGATTGTGTACACTCAATTATCATATTTTAACATTAAATACTCTGAATAAGGTGTAGCACAACATGAATTTTACATTATTCCAAATATATACTTTGAACTCAAAATCACCAATTTACTATTTCCATCCAACATGAAACAAGTAACATCTGTAACAAGTACCAGAAGATCTGTGTAGTGTATCCATGGCCATCAGAGCTTGGACTGAACTTAACTTCATAGAGCTCTTTGTTAGATGAATGGGGAGAAATATATGTTTTTAATACCATCCATGATACAGTGGACTAACCTGCAAGATACCCATCCAACGAAAATTGAAAATTCCCATTTCCACTCTTACTCACACACTCAATTCCCAATTAATGTCTCCAAGAGTATTTTTGGAAAAAAAATCAAAGAACCATTCTCATGAAAATCCATCTTGGTCCAAGGACATACCTGCATCTCTTTCTCTTCGTATTTCTGAGGATTTCTGCTGCCCTGACTCTTTCTTCTAAGTTTCTTCAGTTCTGCCTGGCATTTTTCCAGAGACTCCAACTTGGCTTTATGCTCAGCCTGATATTTCTTCAATGTGGCCTAAAGGGAAAAATATAAATACAAATGCACCAATAAAAACAGTCATAATGTAAATATTACCTCAGCAAGAAAGGAGACCAGTAAAAGGGGTAGAGGGAAGAGTAATTATGGGTTTAATACCAAATTGGTTTCAGATTAATTCACATTATAATGGTTCTATATACACTGATCTGCAAGCTGCATATTAAGAGATTAATTAGTTCCAGACAATACCTACTCTGGCTTTCTAAAACAACCAAAAAATACAATGAGGCCTTGTTTAAGGAGATAGCTGCAGACATCTTAACCATTCACTGACAATGGTTCATATGCTACTGATAAGATAGAAGACTAGAAGAAAGAATGTTAAGGAACCTCTGTTTGAAGCATCTTGGGACTTGGGTTCAATGTGCAAAATAAATACTACCTGTTGTGTCGGTTTAAGTGACAAGTGATGCTTTTCCAGCAGTTATCAATGCCTCCAACACATGTGCAATGCACATTTATGAAGTTTCTAACTGGCTTATTGGCATCATACGGGGGTCTCGAAATCAGAGCTCCATTAACTGGAGCAAGCAAGCCAGTCTACAAATTTTACAACTTTTAAAATAGAATTGCCACTGGAGTATGAGACTTTAAACATAGGATCCATCATAACATCTGACTGCATTAATTCACATATTAATGCTGAATCTGTGTTACACAATATCAAAAGTAGGTATATTTAACTTGCAGAAGCACAAATCTTTCTCAAGAGTCTTGTATCAAATGAATTAAGTTCAGACCAAAAAGTCAAATTGAATTCGTCCAAGAAAATGCAAACGGTATATAAAATGTAATGGATGTGCGAGTGAGCAAATTTGTATACGGGTCAAACTAACACAAACATTTAAGATCATCCGAATACAAGAACAGGGAAAAATAGACTGTTTAGTCCCTACACCTGCTACACGATCGTGGCTGATATTGTACCCCCTTACATGTATTAACACCATAACCCCTTGAAACCCTAATATGAAAAAATCTTCGCCCTTGAATATATTCAGTGATTGAACCTACATTGCCCAAGAGTGATTTAACCTACATTGCCCTAAATATTCACAACCCCCCCCCCAGGAGAGCAAGTTCTACTGTCCCTAGTGACTGAACCCATATTTGAATTAAGAATGCAAATCAAATGTTAATTTAGCTGAATAATATCAAGAAACCTCCAATGACTGGACAACAGAATAGTGTTTAAAAACAGGTCCAATGTAAATTTTCATTAAGATGTTTACGGTCCATCCACCACTGCAGTTAAGGCAGTCATAATTTAAAACGTAGCAGCTAACTATATGTCTAGAGAATCTACACCAGAAATATTCAGCAGAAAATATTCCAGGAACCAATATGCCTGGAAATAATATGCCTGGAAAAAAATAACTTGCCAAATCTGAATTATTTTAAATCATCACTTTGCTTATAAATTGCATGTGGATGGCAATAATCTCAGAGCTGTAACTCAATCCTCATGGTCATAAAACATATAGTCAAAAACACCTGTGTAGAAAGCAACTGCAGATGCTGGTTTAAAACCAAGATAGACACAAGGTGTTCGAGTAACTCAGCCGGTCAGGCAGCATCTCTTTAATTAATTAATTAACAACTTCTCTTTTGAGAAGCAAGGAGAGAGAAGAATTCCATTTCATGTTTTTCTTCACTCCTTACAATGCTATGTACGACAGTGATCGCAACTTCTACTGAAGTGTGGACGGCCGTTGGCCCGCTAGAAGCTCATCCGCCCTTTGACAGGACTTGTTTTTGGTCCTGCTGGGGGTCCACAACCCCCTCCTCACCTGGCAAACCAGGTGGGGGAGACGGTTTAGTCGCCGACTATCCGACCATGGAGCAGGTAGCACGGGATTACATGGTACCCACGGCGGGAGGAACTCAAAATGTCACCCATTCCTTTTCTCCAGAGATGCTGCCTGACCCGCTGAGACACTCCAGCTTTGTGTCCATCTTTAGTCAAAAACCCCTACTAGCTTATGATGCTGTAATCAGTTCACACTATTCACTTATAATGTATTTGAATAGATGCCATTTTTGCTCTAATATTGCAGGATAAGTGTAGGGGCAGATTAATACATGGCGATTAATAAAATGGTGTGACAGTGGAGAAGCGAGCCTGGAACTTACACTTAAGTACTTGGCATCCAACTCAACCTTCTGCTCCAGTTGCATCAGCAGCTCATTGTGGAACACTTTCAACTGTAACAGCAAGAGAACGTCAGCTGCAGAGCTTAAAACATTCATTTTCAATAATGTCAAGGAAACAAGAATCCCCCGAACACCCACACATAGACACCCACTGCAAAAGCAGCATTTGTACCTTGGATCCTCAGATTAGTCATGTGCAAGTGACGTTTTCCTCCTCCAGACTCAGCTCCTTGAAAGCTGTAATTTTACCACGCACGCACACATGCTGTCGTTCAACACCAATTAACATTGATTTTTACTCTGTTCGCAGAGACACATACTACAAATCTATTTCACACCTCAGCTTCAGCATAAGATTGTATTTAATGTAAGGACTAATATCTCAAAGAAGTCTGACAATTTTCATGTACACTTAATAAAATAAACGTATATATTAAACAAAATTTTAAATTTCTCACTTGAATGCCAAATATATTTCTATTAACGTAATATTTGAACAAGCATGTTATCTGGAAAATATCTGGCAGTATATTCATTTAAAAAAATGCAGGTAAAAGATTACTTCACAACAATTTTAATAGAATTCACATTGCACATCAGATGCAAGTCAATCACAGCATCAGAGAGACACACACAAAAAGACTGCTGTTGCTGGAACCCGCAGCAGAAAACAGACAGCAGGAAGAACTTAGTAGGTCTGGGGGAGGGGGTAGAAGAATTGTCGACGTCTCAGGTTGAGACCCTACATTAGGACTGCTACAAGGTCTTGACAATTGCTTATCACCCTACCCCCACATTCTCTGCTCAAAACAGCCAAGTTCCTCCAGCAATTTGTTATTTACAGTAGCATTGTGGTTAAATCACTGGACTAACAGTCAGGGGCCTGCACAAATGAGATTAAGGGTTTGAATGCCACCATGGTAACTATAAAATGTAATTTCACAATATTGAAAAACTATCAGTAATGTAACCACAAAGCCCAGGAGACCAGTATGAATGGAGAATAAATGCCAACCATGCCAGTAACATTTATCTCCCAAGAACAAATAAGGCATCCCAATAACCAGAGCTTCTGCCACAGAGCTTCAAAGACACTGGTTCAATTCTGACCCACAGTGCTGGAGTTTGCAAGCTCATCAGCTTCCCCTGGTATTCTCCCATATTCCAAAGGTGTGCAGGTTGGTAGACTATTTGGTCAAGATAAATTGCCAATAGTATGTAGGCAAGCGGTAGAATCCATTGGTAGCTGATGGGAGCTGAGGAAGAGTTATATGGGATTAGTATGAAAAGGTGCTTCATTGGTTGGCAGAAGGACGTGTTTTTATGTTGTATGACTCCATGAAATAAGTATGAAAAACTTGAGACACTTTTGCACATCAGGTATAAACATGTCCTGTGCTAAACAATCGCACGCCTCACCATTTCTTCAAGCTGTATCTGAATTTGTCTGTGAACCTCTGCCATCTGGAACAAGACATCCCCTGAAAAATAAATTGGAACCAGAATAAGTATTCCTTACCTTTTGAGAAACGACAAATTGAGCACTTGCACTGTGAGCATTGTAATTAAGGTAGCCATCATACAAAATAAGTCATGTCCAACTATTGAGAGAACTCTGATACCATTTAAACAATGTCCTCCACAATATTTTCCCACTTATTTGCCCACTGAAGTTAAAATAGCTGCCATCTCTGGTCAAAATGTTGCTGGCAGGTGGCTTACATCCATGGTCACAAGTATCACCAATAACAACACAAATTTGGGCTCACCAAAGGTGGTAGGAATTTTGCATTCGGCAATCTAAATACGCAGTTTGGACTATTTAGGCATGCTCTAAATGAATTCTGCACCATTTCTGCCCCTTGCATTTTTTTTTTAAAGGCTGTATTATGATTCAGAACACTTCTCCAAACTGAAACTTTGATCTCACTCCAATCAAGCTGTGATAAATATCTCTTGAAGAGAAGGGGAAGAGAGATATAAAAGAAGTCACAAAACAGCATGAAATACTGCTTCAATGCATCATTGAAAATGCAGACCAGAAGCACATCTTTTGTTTAGTCACTTGCAGGATGTGGCAAGGACAGTCAACTTTTGCGATTGTAAAGGAAATACTGATTCGACTTCTTGAACTCGGTGTAATAGAAGTAGCCGCACTTATTAGAATGGGAATTCCAAAATGTAGACTCATCAACACCAGAGGAAAAGTCAGGGTATGATTTGAAGATGTATGGGAAGGAACTGCAGATGCTGGTTTGCACCGAAGATAGACACAAAATGCTGGGGTAACTCAGTGGGACAGGCAGCATCTCTGTATAGTTTGGTGAAGCATGGCGACTTTTTGAGTCGAGACCCTTCTTCAGACAGAATCCTTCTATCCAGAGATGCACCTGTTCCGCTGAGCTACTCCAACATTTTGTGTCTATGATTTTAAGGTGACCCTCTTTCTATGCAATAGCTGCACTTGTCCTTTTGGGTAGTAGAGGTAATAACTTAAGAGGATCTATCAAAGAAGTCATGAAGAGTAGCTGCAATGTATCTTGTCAGAAGTGAAGCCCAAGCAGCATAACCCATCTTGCTGCATGAAGCATTGGTCTATTTCATTCAAAAAGACAAAAGGTGCTGGAGTAGCACAGCAGGTCAAGCAGCATTTCTAGAGAACATGGATATGTGACGTTTTCGGGACCCTTCTTCAGACCGATTGAAGTTGGGGAAGAAAGCCGGAAGAGAGGCAGGAGCAGGACTAAGCCTGGCAAGTAGTCGGTGGATACAGGTGATGGGGGTTTGGGAAGAGGTTATTTGGCAGGTTTGGCTTCGTACAGTTCCCTTGAAAACTCAAGCGATTCCTTTGGAGATGTTTCAAAGAGCCACATTCCTGAAGACCTTGACCTTATGTATATTTAATTATAAGAACCTCAGTGAATTTTCCTGCAAGTACCACCTTTACCTAAACTAACAATATGGCACAAATTAAGAGAAAAACAAAAAAACACACGTCCTCGTTAAGGACGACCAGATACATCACTTCATGAACCATTGTTCTGACAATAAATTTTCAGGAGATACATGGACATGAAAATGTGTTCATCCAGAGTCTAAAAAGCCCCAATAAAAATCAATGACTCTTTAATGTGTAGGGAGGAACTGTAGTGCTGGCTTAAACTGAAGACAGATACCAAACGCTGGAGTAACTCAATGGGTCAGGCAGCATCTCTGGAGAAGAGGGAACAGGTGACGTTTGGGTCGAGACCCTCGTCCCGACCCAAAACATCACCTATTCGTTTTCTCCAGAGATGCTGCCTGACCAGCTGAGTTACTCTAGCCTTTGGGGGTACACAAAAAGCTGGAGAAACTCAGACTGGAGAAGTGTCTCGATCCGAAACGTCGCCTATCTCCTTCGCTCCTTAGATGCTGCTGCACCCGCTGAGTTTCTCCAGCTTTTTGTGTACCCTCGATTCTCCAGCATCTGCAGTTCCTTCTTTAACACATTACTCTAGCCTTTGGTGTCTGTCAATGGCTCTTTCATTATGGGAACACAGCAGCTTGTTTTGCTTTCCTCATTCAAGACTTCTGCTTCATTGGGCAATGTGGCAAAAAGATTTGAAAACAGATTTGCACAAGTTCAGCCTTGCAGTCGCTACTCTGACAGGTTGCACAGACTTGAGAATTGGAGAACCTGCAGTTGCTCCCCCGGCCAGCCTGCCATTTTCCACAGTCTACAAACATGAGCTCACCCAAGCCTTATGTTGTCCAAATAATAATCAGCAAAAAATTCTAATCACCAGTCACTCTTATCGTCCCAGATTTACATTGGCTCCCAGCAGAGCAACGTATTAATTTATAAATGATCATCCTCATTTAAACCTTAAATAGCCGCACTCAGGAACCTCCTCTAAAATACTGGGAGATCTGTGCTTTTCCCATTGGGGCTTCATATACTTCCAATGTTATAACAACCCACTTTTAACTATTTAATTCTTGCAGCTCTCTCACCCGTTAAAACAATGTCTAGAGCCTTTCTCTTACCAAGATTTTGGTAACCTGCCTTAATATTTTAATCGTGTGGCTCAGCGTCAAATAATGTAGACCTTAGTTATTTCTAGAACACAGGTGATGTGATGTGAATGGAGGTTGTACTTTTGTGCAACTTAGAGACAATAATGTAGACGGGTGAAAATAATATGGGGCTGAATTATCTAAAAAAGAGCATATGCAACACAAGAAACTATTGTGCTCACTAATCCACTGGAGCTGATTTGGTTACAAAACAGCTTCATTTTCTGTGCTCTTACTAAACCCCCATCGAGAATAGCCGCTAATTCCGGTTAGACCAGTCTTGAGTGGTCGAAGTTGACACATCAGGTGCAACATGAAAACACTTGCAAAAATCTTTTCTGAACTTTACCTAATGTTGAAAACATAATCAACTTAATTTAATTCCATAAAGATTACATATATGCTAAAATAATACCACTTTCTGAATACAATAACAGATTAATTTACAAGGAAGCCATTGAACGATGATACCTTTAAGTTTTGTTTAAGAAAGGAGGAGAACGTCTCGACCCGAAACGTCGCCTATTCCTTCTCTCCATAGATGCTGCCTCACCCGCTGAGTTTCTCCAGCATTGTTTCTATACCCCTTTAAGTCGCATTTTTTTGTGATTTCAGATATTATTAAATGCAGATTCAGAGGTAACAAACAAAGTTTATATTTGTGTGAGAAGAAACTGCAGCTGCTGGTTTATACCGAATGTATAGACTGGAGCAGGAAGATATAAAATGCTGGAGTAACTCAGCGATGAGGCGGCATCTCCGGAGAGAAGGAATGGACGACGTTTCGGGTCGAGACCCTTCTTCGGACTGATGTCAGGGGAGAGGGCGGGACAAAGATAGAATGTAGGTGGAGACAATAAGACTAGTGGGACACTGGGAAGGGGAAGGAGAGAGAAACCAAGGACTATCTGAAGTTAGAGAAGTAAATGTTCATACCGCTGGGGTATAAACTACCCAAGCGAAATATAAGGTGCTGATCCTCCAATTCGCGCTGGGCCTCACTGGAGTAGGCCCAGGACAGAAAGGTCAGATTAGGAATGGGAGGGGGAGTTGAAGTGCTGAGCTACCGGGAGATCAGATAGGTTAAGACGGACTGAGTGGAGGTGCTCAGCGAAACGATCACCGAGCCCGAGCTTGGTCTCACCGATGTAGAGATGTTGACACCTGGAACAACGGATACAGTAAATGAGGTTGGAGGAGGTGCAAGTGAACCTCTGCCTCACCTGGAAAGCCTGTTTGGGTCCTTGGATGGAGTCAAGGGGGGTGGTAAAGGGATAGGTGTTGCATCTCCTGGGTTGCAAGGAAAAGTACCTGGGGAGGAGGTGGTTATGGGTGGGAAGGGATGAATTGACCAGGGAGTTTTGGAGGGAATGGTCTCTGTGGAAAGCAGTGCAGATGGGAAGATGTGGCCAGCAGTGGGATCCCGTTGGAGGTGGCGAAAATGTTGGAGGATTATATGCAACGGCTGATGGTGTGGACGGTGAGGACAGGGGGGGGACTCTGTCAGTGTTACGAATAGGGGGAGGGGGAGTAGGAGCGGAGCTGCGCGATATGGAGGAGACCCTAACTCAGCTGGTCAGGCAACATCTCTAGAGAAAAGGAACAGGTGATGTTTCAGGTAGGAATTCTTCTTCAGACTCAAATATTTGCTTTATTTGAAGTTGCTTTATTTTAAAAATCTTTAAAGTTTTTTATAGTTTATCCTGGCTAGTCTATGCTTAATAAGACTGTACTCAAATAGATTCAAGGGGGTTATGGGACATAGATTATCAATATAAATTACATTCACCTCAAAAGACTAACATATACTATGATTTACTTTCCCTCTTCTCATACCTCCACCTAAATATTCCCCAATTATTTCATACGTAATGTTCACACCCATAGCCGTCTGGTAGTTGCGTTAGCAGGCTCTTCGACAAATATCACCATTTAGCTGGTCTCCACGTGGAACACCTTTGTTGTTGGTTAATGACGCAGGTATAAATAGAAGGATGTTTAAATGGTTGCCAAGATTCACCTTTGTTTCCAAGCAATATTGGCCACTCCCAAACCGTGTCAAAATATACTTACAAAAAAACAAAGTTGTTATTCATTTGGTTTCCTCAAACATTGCACATCTATATTTAGTACCGACTGCTCATGGCAAAAAAAAATTTCAGAGCGCGTTGAAATAAACCAGTTGCAAGGATTTTCAGAAATTGCAATGGACTATGCAGATTTACAGTCCAATTCACGGCAGGCAACTGCACTTGGAGATCTGTGCCACTGTAATTTCTAAGCAGCGTTGTCAGGGATTCAAAGGGAAAGAACAACGCGGTTGGGGAGGTGGTGACAGTGGAGACATTACATTTCCCTTCGGGTCATCTACAGTTAGAATTAAAATTCAACTGGCTTCTTGGGATGGAAATTAGAGTTTGATTAATGGACGGAAATGTTTTCTTTTGAATTTACATAGATAAATGGACAGAACATTTTATCTCAAGTTACCTCGTAATGATAAAGAATTCTTTTGTTCATCTTGACTCTTCCCTTATCATCCATGGTGCAGTCACTGCGAAGACAGCTGTGTAATTTGCTGATATTGCTGCAGCATTTTGTTTAATTTGCTCTCTACGGGCCTGTTGTGTATCACTCTAAAAGGAAACCAGCTTCAATGCCAACTCTAAAAACTAAATTTGGAGATTCAAATCAAAGTTTCATGGGTTGAATTAGAATATTTCTCAAACCTTGAACGAAAAAACTTACTAGTTCTAGAAAATAAAAAAGCAAATTTTGATCTTGAGTGATCTATTAGGAATATCGCAGATGCAAAGAAAGCCGAACCCACAAAGATACTTGTTCCTTTCCTATTAACTCATTTTGGGGTGCAAATTAGTGCCACTGGATACGTTAAAATAAAATTGCCTATTTTGCCATTCAAAAAAAAATCTGGACCACAAGTCTCTGATCTAAAATTGTTAATTGAGTTCTATTGAAGTCAGTGTTTGTATTTTGTTATTTGAAACTTAAAATCAGCATCACAATTTTTGCAATGAGCACTAATATTACACAGTCAGGATAGAATGGGAGCATTAAAAGAAAATTCATAATATACTCAGGTGCTTGACAGGGCAAATGCAGAGATGTTTCTCCTGAAAAGGGTTAATAAAACCAAGAGGCAGTGCATCGAAAAAGGGATCAGGTAGTCAGGATTAAGATAAGACATTTCTTGAGATTGGAATCAGAATCATTGGTATTCTCCACCCAATGGATTGATTAAGGATCATTGGAATTCTCCACCTAAGTGAGTAATGGTAGCTTAGTCACCGAGTACATTCGATGTTTAATGTGGCATTCCTAACTGTCCCTGTATGTCATGTTGTCACTTGCGGGCGGAGCACCAAAGCAAATTCCTTGTATGTGAACACTTGGCCAATAAACTTAATCATTCATTCATTAGGCTGCAAAGAATGCAGAGAAGATTTTACAAGGAGCACTTGAGCTGAGAGGTTGGGCAGGCTAGGGCTTTATTCCTTGGAGCACAAGAGTCTGAGGGGTGATCTTATATTATATAGATATATAAAACCATGAGGGGAATACACTGGGTGAACGCACAGAGTCTTTTACCCAGGGCAGGGGAATTAAAAACCAGAGGACATTGGTTTAATGCGAGTGGCAAGATTTAATAGGAACCCGAGGGGCAACCTCTTCACTCCGGGGGATTGTAGGAACTAGTCCTCTTGAATTGTTTGGCTGGCATCACTGATGCATTTAGAAAAGATAGACACTAAAAGCTGCTGTAACTCAACGAGTCAGGCGGCATCTCGGTAGAGAGAGAAAAAAAAGGTGACTTTTTGGGTCGGAAACCCTTATTCAGACTAAAGTAGAGATTTGGGGAGGGGAAACTAGAGGCGAGCAAAGGCCAGAACAAATCAGGGCAAAAAAAAAAAAAACAGATGACCTCAGGAAGGGTGGAGCCCATAATGGCCCATTGTTGGCTGGGAGAGGTGTGGTAATGAGAGGGATACAAGAATGCAAATGGTCTTCATAACAATATCACAGCTTGAACTAGAGACTTTACACCCATAATCTATGAGTCAAAGTCAAAGTATCCTTTATTGTCATTCAGACCTTTCGGTCCGAACGAAATTTCGTTGCCTTGCAGTCATACATATAATAAAAAAATAAAACACACAATAAACACATATTTAACATCCACCACAGTGAGTTCACCAGACACCTCCTCACTGTGGTGGAAGGCAAAAGTCTTAAAGTGACGTTTTGGGTCGGAACCCTTATTTAGACTGAAAGTAGAGATTTGAGGAGGGGAAGCTAGAGGCGAGCAAAGGCCAGAACAAATCAGGGCAAAAAACAGATGACCTCAGGAAGGGTGGATACTATATTGAGGTCATATGATACTATATCACAAAGGTTGCAAAAAAATTTGCCTTATGTCCCCTTCCATGTATATTCTTTAATGCCTGATGAAATGCTGCAAGCCGCTGACACAAATGATTCAGTTTAATTCAGTACTACTCGGTTAATGGGAAGACAAATTATTTATTTTCTACACCTGCCTATAATTGGTCATATAAAACGCTTTCAATACCATTGATATTTCTGAAGAAAGAAATAACAAGTTGACTAGAGTAAAAGACAAAACTGCATCTGCACACGTGAAAATTAAAATTGCCCTTTTAAAATAGAAAACATCAGACGAAATTTTAGTCTTCAGAAAAATTTCTGAAAAAAGGTTTTATCTTTTGAAACACTGAAGACACACACCCAATTTTTTGTTTCACACTAATGTACAAAGAATGAAAGACTGCAGGAGCCGTTTGACTTTGAGCCGGTTCACACGACTGACAAAGTTCTAATTAGTTTTCAACAGAGGTAAAAGGAACAGAAGAGGAACAAAAAGAAAGCAGAATCCACAAATTTGGAAACGTTGCATCCGACCAGTTCTGCCATAACAACTTCAGTGAAGAGTAAAAGTGCCAGCTTTTTACACTTGATCCAGCACAATGCCCTTGTTGTATTCCCAGAGCAATGTACTGTGAACCTAGGAAAGCTCCAAGTTTCTTTGCTGGAAATAGCACAAGGACGGCACAGTGACGCAGTGGTAGAGCTGCTGCCTCAGTGCCCGAGATTCTGGTTCGATCCAGAATACAGGTGACCTGTGTAGAGTTTGTACGTTCTCCCTGTGACCGTGTGGGTTTTCACCAGGTGCTCCGGTTTCCTCCCAGTCAAAAGACGTATAGGTTAACTGGCGTCGGTAAATTGTCCTTAGGTTGTAGGATGCTAAAGTTGGATAACATAGAACTAGTGTACGGGTGATTGCTCATCAGCGTGGACTCAGTGGGCCCGTTTCCATGCTGCATTCCAAAACTAAAAAAAACATACGCATTCCCATTAAAAGTGTGCCAATTAATTTTTTGAGCTACATGTCCATCAATGGTTGAAACCTAATTCAATCAATAAGATGAATAAGCAACCTTTTAATTTGGGACGGAATTCTAAACAATTGCAGGTGCTGTAAATCTGAAATAAAACTGAAAATGCTGGAAACATTCAGGCATCATCTGTGGAAGAAGAAATTTAACATTTCAGATACTGCATGAGGGAACTTTACTGTTTCTCTTTCTACAAATGCTGCCTGGCCTGCTGAATGTTTCCAGCATTTCCAGCTTGTAATTTCTAACTTGGGACATTGTGCATTACTAAGGAGTATCATGTCATTGGTTACAGAATAAAGATACTCGCCATCTCTGACATCTCATTTCAAAGCTTCAGGAGAATATTATTGCAATATCTGTGCCACTTCACCACCACCACACGACTTAAAGCAAAGCAGATTCTCTATAGAGTGGATTCAGAAGCAATAATTACGTTATTCAATTGTTTGCAAACCTGCAATCTCTTTTAATTTTTTTTTAAAAAAAGGATATGAAAAAATGAAACATTAAAATATGAAAATTCCAGCAGCTTGCAGTAACAAAGGGAACAAGATTCCCCTAACATACAATACTGTTGTCACTTTCTTGACGATTTTGACGAGTGATTTTAGAGATTCTTCACCAGGCTTGTTCTGACAACTCTTGCGGAGATTACAGCTAGCTGGAATCCCCGATGAAAATCAGTATTCTGCTGATATCACTTTATCTGGCACACTGCAAGGCTTCACATTTCATTCACTTCAATAACCTGATCATTATTGTATAGAGGCAGATTATTGACAGTTATACTTCCTACATTCTAATGTGATGTGTGGTCGACATTGACATTTATATCGTCAGATCTCATTTCCCAAAAGGATATCCTTCCTTGGTTGGGAATGTTCCAACATGCTCTGTTGAAATTAAAAAATAACTTTACATTAACTTTTCAACAAGCAGCTTGACTATTCAGAAATGAATACATACTGTCCACTTTCCATCAGAAGTACACGTGGAGCATAGATAGAATGTGTAGTCAGACTTTTTCCCCCGGGGAGGTATATCAAAAACAAGAAGGCATAGGTTTAAGGTGAGTGTAAGGATTTTAAAGTGGTTTGAAGGGGCACATTTCTTACAGTTAGTCCCATTTCCTGCGCTTTAACCACTATTTTGAAAATGGGGGCAGTAGATAATTCAGGATTATTATTTAGTTCAGCAAACTGCAAAAGTAACTAGCAAATCTTTCAACCTTTACCTCTGAGTAATCAGAACCAGTTTCAAATAGAGGCAGCTGCCAAAAAACTGTGTTTGAACAGCTCACCAATACTGTCAAAGCCAAGTAAAAAAGACTGTGTTTGAACTGCTCACCAACATTGTCAGAGCCAAGTAAAAAAGACTTTGCACAAAATGTGGTTTCATTTGATACCTTGCCAGGTTGGACTGCAAAGAGATTTATTGGTTTCCAACAATGCAAACATCTAAAAGTTTTTAAAACCATATATCTACATATGTACACCCACATCATTGGGTACAATAGCACAGTGAAGTTACTAGACTGGAATCTACAGGACTTGACCACAGATTCGGAGACATTTTAAAATGCCATAATGCCAGCTAGGGAACTTAGGTTTTAAATGATTAAGTAAGTTTGGAATGATAAACTAGCAAAGTGCAAGAATTGGGGCTGCATGTGCCAGTTGCAGATGATGTTGGCGAGACCGCATCTGGATAATTGTGCGCAGTTTTAATTTCCATACCATATAGAATGGATGTGATTAAGCTAAAGGTGGTGCAGAAAGCATGCACGACAATGTTATCAAGACTGGAGGGCATGAGTAATAAGGAAAGACTGCATATTCGCTCAATTGAAGAATGTGAATATGCAGTACCATACCTGGTACAGAAAATAGAGTGGCATAAGTAAGGCAGATAGTCAACGTTGTGCCGTGTTAGGGGTATCTAGAACCAAGTCGTATCGCTTTAAGGTGAGGGGGAAGGATTTAAAATGGACCCAGCAAGCAAGCAAGCTTTTCTATATAGGATTGTGGGTACATGGAACAAGCTGCCAGAGGAAGTGGAAGAGGCAGGTCACAATAATCAAAAGACATTTAGACAGGAATACGGATACTAAAGGTTAAAACAAGACTAGTTCAGGTAGTCAGGATGAGTTGGTCCAAAGGTCCCATTTCCATGCTGTACGACTTTAATAGTAACATTAAACCACTGGTGTCTTACACCGTCTCGATGTTCATCATAAAATGAAAATAGTTTTACTAGATATTAAATTGAGTACAAGTGGATACATTCTGCACTCAAGTTTAGAATTTAGTTTAACTGTAATACCATCCATCACCTTAACAGTGCATCATTGCAATCCTTAAATTGTTAACCAACAGCATTCTGGAAATATTTTCACCCCGTTCAAAGAGTTTATTTAAAGAGTTCAAAGGCATTTTACAAAAAATATTCTAATACCAGACAATTATTGAACTTTAAATCATGTTTTCCAACAGTGCATGCTACAAGAACGATCTAATTCTTCTCAGCAGCTAGAGTGTGGTTCTGACCGCCCATCCACCTCATTGGAAACCTTTGAATTACCTTTAATCGGACTCTTGCAGACCTCAACGTTATACCTTTGTACTAAATTGTGTACCCTTTATCTGTGCACCTTGGATGGCTTGATTGTATTCATGTATAGTCTTTTCTTCGACTGGATAGCTCGCAAACAAAAGCTTTTCATTGTACTTTGCACACGTGACAGTAACAAACTAAACCAGCACTTGGCAATAGCAACCAACGGCGGCAATAGCCTTGTCACCAGCAACTATTTACTTTACTTCTCTGTTCTCAAGTTACAATTTCTCTGCATCGGCTTGGAGGTCAGCGCCGTTTGCTAGGCCGAGTGGGATGACCAGAGTGCAGCTGAGTAAAAGCGTGGTCAATCTTATCAGCACACCATCTGCTAGTGCGTAAACATTTAAGAAAACTGCAAAAGCATGATTTCGAGACTCGTGCAAGTCCTACTTCAGATGTGCTTCACTAAATTATGGAATAAAAATGATGCTTTCGATCGAGTGGCAGGTTGAAAAATTAAATTAATAATTCCAAAACCATTGCAGTCCATTTAGATGGCCACAAGATTGACATGTACTGTGATGAAGTATATTTGTTGTGTACATGGAATGCTTTCTCCAACTGAAATAGTTACATTTGAATGCGTCAGAGCAAGGTTTTAACGAAGGTTTTGTAAACAAAATGTTTAAGAAGGAACTGCAGATGCTCGAAAAATCGAAGGTAGATAAAAATGCTGGAGAAACTCAGTGGGTGAGGCAGCATCTATATATAGAGCGAAGGAATAGGTTACGTTTCGGCAGCTAGAGTGTGGTTCTGACCGCCCATCCACCTCATTGGAAACCTTTGAATTACCTTTAATCGCTGCCTCACTCGCCGAGTTTCACCAGCATTTCTATCTACCTAAGGGTTTTGTAAATGTTTGTTAAAGATGCAAACCTCTACAGCCATGACAAGAGTCACAATCAGGTGTAGCAACCACATTACTCACTTCAATTTCCATCAGTTTCTTCCACCACATTCACAACCATTGCCCCACATACAAACAAAGGAAAATGTTCAACACTTCTCCATCCAGAGAGATGTTGAATACTTTGCTCTTAAAGGTCACCTGGTTGAGTAAAAAACCTTCAACTATAATCTATTCCTTGACAATGATAGATATTGATGACTAGAGATAAGTCATTAAATTAGCCAATGATTAGTCGGTACAGTAAATCGTCTCTTCCCGATATGACCCACTTACCCCATTCGGTGACACTGTGATACCATGTAAAGGATGATTATTTAATTCTGTACCCATTAATAAATAATTGTAAAGGAAAATCATTTTAATTTTTGTTAAGCAAACATGCATAAGATATTCTATGTATTACCACATTTCATCACAAGGGATTACAGTGGCCTTTATCATGAATTCAGTCTTATTTTTTGTTATTATTACTTTAGATTGAGTCAGAAATTAAATTTGAAATTGACAAGTCCTATCACCGCTCCCTGATCCCTCTTGGTTTTACCTGGAGTAATAAAGCGACTTGGAGTGCACCATCCCTCCATAATTCTATACTGAATGAAGGTCAAACTTTGATTAGCGATTCTCTCACTTGCTGGAACGAAAAAGCCATCTGTCAAAATGCCTTTAAATACGACTACTACTTTTTAACAATAAATTAAAGCTTTTATGAAGTTTGGGGAAATCAATGGCATCTGAATGACACAAAGCAAAAGGCATTTAATAGGGAAACCAATTATAAATGGACTCCACACAGGGTCTTTTACACAGGGTTGAGGAATCAAGAACTAGAGGTCATAGGCTTAAGGTGAGAGGCAAAGGATTTGATAGGAAATCGTGGGGCAACTTTTTCCACTCAGAGGTTGGTGCATATATGATATAACTTGCAAGAGGGAGTAGTCGACACAGGTAATACTACAGCTTTTAAAGAGACACTTGGCCAGGTAAATGGATAGGAAAGGTTTAGGAAATGGGACTAGCTTGGATGGGGCACTTTGGTCGGCGTGGACAAGTTGGATCGAAGGGTCTGCTTCCTAGCTATATTACTGTTTCTCTATGACTATTAATGGAAAATAAGTAGTGAATATTAGGAGATAAAATAGAGAAAAGGGGGAAGAAAAATAGGCAGCAATGCCGATCAGAAAATAAAATTTGAATGCACAAGACATAGTTCAAAAGTTAAGGGAACCTACAAATAAAACAGAAATAGGTAAATGTACTTTTAATTCATATAATCCATGGTTTACAACAAGCAGGGTCTACAAAGTTAATTAGAAATTCATGATTGAAAAAGAGTGAAAGTGCAGCATTAGAATGCAACAAAATTAGCTTCAAGGCCAACACTTATTCAAGTGATCTTGACATTTTATTACAATTTTTCAGCATTCTCACATCGTTCATGATTTAATCTGAAGGACATGGAGCCCTATCCTTCATCCAGCTATTCACCGTTAAGCCTACCTCTATATAATCTGATTACAGGAAATATGCAAGGATGTCTCAAAATGATACGGTCTGAGAATGCACACTCTTCACTACTTGATTTCCTTCCAGAAACATCATGCATTATCAGCTCATGTCATAGGAGCAAGTGTCCTCAAATTATATATTTTAATTAGAACCGTTGCAAAAATGATTCTACAACTCTTCCTGACATTATCTCATGATATTACAAACCATTGTAAGGATCTTCAAGCTCTTGTCAAATTTGATCAGATTAAAGAATATACAAGGAAGCTAGCAATCTAACATGTTCATATCTTTCCATTTACTACATTGAAATAATCCAGTTCTTAAGTCAAACAACGTGTAACCTACAGCAGCCAAGCTGCTATTAAACAAATATGTTCCTTTCAGGATGTGGTCAATTTTTTTTTAAACTTCAAAAATATTAACATGATCCAGTTGATGAATGTGTATAACAAACAATAATTGGCATTGACAAAAGCAAGTTCCTAACCCATCCTTTCAAACCACACACACATACAAAGTGAAAGTAGTCATTTATAATTCAATATAACAGTTTATTACCTATACGAGGTAGTTTTACTGGGCAATATTAGTTGGTATTTTGATTGGTCAAAAAACGCGCAGTTTCCAGCGGGCAATATTACTTGGTATTTTTCTTCTTCCGGGTTTCGCCATTGACTTTACGTAGAAAAACTGCGGTCAATCACAAAGATGAAATATTACATCCGGCGTACATCCGGGACACGAACCCGGCCAAACTTCACCGCGAAGAATCAGGTCACGGCATCTAAACAAACATGGCAGCCTCCAGCAGTGCGAGATTTGCGTCTCTTGACGACGACGGAATTATTTTAATTTACGTGCGGATAGGTAATAATTATAATATTGACTGGCTTCTTTCGGGAGACACCAGGAATATTGCCCAAACTGAAATCATATTGCCCGAGTCGAAGACGAGGGCAATATGATTTCAGTGCGGGCAATATTCCTGGTGTCTCCCGAAAGAAGCCAGTCAATATTATATTATTATACTGAATGGCAATAAAACTAGTCTATGGCTACAGGGAGAGGGACATTGTTTATATTAATGACCGAAGAAGGGTCTTGACCCCAAATGCCACCCATTCCTTCTAGGCAGAGATGCTGCCTGTCCTGCTGAGTTACTCCAGCATTTTGTGTCTATCTTCGATATCATGACTAGTAACCCAGAAGCCTGGATTAATGGCACAGATACAGAAGTGGGAAATTAAAAAAGAGGAAATCAGTAACAGTAATCTTGAAATTACCAAATTGTTACAAATGCAAATTCATCATTGTATATCTTGGAAGGGGATCAGCGGTCTTCATCCAAATGGACCATAAGCAACAAAATGGCCGACTCTTATGTGGCTTTCTAAATAATTTAGCAAGGCATGTTCAAAGGAATACCAGACCACAGAGAGGAAACAGGCTAGTTCTCTATGCTCATTACATTGTAAAATCACCTCAAGATCCCAATTTCCTCTTAACCTTTCCCCAAGACAAAGATTACACCAGTTAATGTTCCAATTGATAAATATGTAAATAAATGTTCCAAACAAGATCCATGATTCAATTCAATTGTCACATGTACCAATTAAGGTACAGTGAAATTTGAGTTTCATACAGGATTCATGGGCTGATCAAAAACTACAACCACCCCTTGCATTAATGGGAAACAATTGGTTGCAATGATACACCCATAATTCAACATTTTCCTAATTACTTCAAATATTTATTTTAATTCCTTCATTTGCGGGAATGTGAGAGTCACGAGAAAGGACAGAGTTGATTGGCCATCCCCAATTACCCTTGAGATAAGACACCATCTTGAACCACTGCAGTTCCACTGAGGAAGACACACCCTCAGAGAATGCCAGTACTAAATTCCAGCTGATATATGGCAATATATTTCCAAATCAAAATATCGTGCAATTTGGGGGAAAAAAGTTTTCCCTCCCAAGCATCTCAAACTCATGTTTATATTTGCGGCAGAATTTCGCTTTGACAGGAACTGTTGAAGTAGCTTACGCATGTCTCAGGTGTGGGCAGACACAAAATGTTGGAGAAACTCAGCGGGACAGGCAGCATCTCTGGAGAGAAGGAAAGTCTCAGCTGTGTGTTGCCTCGGTGGTGCCCACTGCAATTTCTGTTTCATAGATGAAGGGAAAGAACGTTTAGGGTAGCAGATGCGATCTAAATGAGAACTTTATAAGAACTTAAAAGAAAGCTTCAATAAAGTTCAGTCACTAAAGAGCATGCCCCAAAACTAATGCCAAATAATGCATTGTGGCAGGGGAAAACTTTGTATTTGAGTAAATGGAACAGCTTCCCCTGGCCACTGACTTTGATACAGGAACACGTACGTACCATCTGCTACATTATTACTGCAGGACAAGAGGAAGCAAGGCATCTTGACAATCCCACAACAGCCACGTTCTGATAGGTTATACAAATTTTGTACACATTTTTCTTTCCAGCGTGAGAGAATTAACTCCTAGTCATTTACCAAGTTTTCAGTCTAATCACATATTTACATCCACTGTGTCTAAACATTAATTCCACATCACAAATTAAAAATACTGTTACTGGGCACCATACATAGAAAGAATTTGGCAGTGCCAAGCTACTTCATTTTGAAACAAAGTATAACACAAACTCTGAATTTCCTTCACCTTCTAATCTGGGCGAGAAGCAAGTCTTCTACACAAGAAAGAGCTAGGCAATGGGATTGCAGGTGGGAAGTGGGTGGAGAAATAATCCATTCTCAAGTTCAAGGCTACTTTGTCATTTAATCATGGCTGATCCATCTTTCTCACTCAACCCCATTCTCCTTGTCCCCATTACCCCCGACACCTATACTAATCAAGAATCTTTGCTGGATTCTGTATTTGTTAAAGATTTAAACAGTGCGATGACTACGTTAAATATCTAAATTGCATTCTTTATCCAGAAAAATCCAAAATTCAGTCAGCTCTGACGTACATCAGGATGCTTTTCTTTGCCACAAAGATTTAACTACATTTGTAATAGTTAAATGTGGAAAGCAGAGATGTCCCCGTTGCAGTTCAAAAAGGAAGAGAAATGCCCTGTTGTAATTTGGATCACTCAGTTTAAAAGGCAAGTAGTAATTTAGATATTTTCCTCAGTCACTTGGAATTTCTTAACTTGTTTGATCGTGTTAGAACAGTTGTTCCCTAAATTAGTCTTGCAGCTTTTTACTGTTTTTTTCGTCTTTTCCCAGAAGACCTCTGATAAGAGGGAGGACAGTGTTCACACCAATTAAGCTGTGAGTTCAGAGATAAGCTGAATATCACCCATTCCTTCACTCTAGAGTTACTCCAGCAATCTACCTTCGATTTAAACCAGCCTCTGCAGTTCTTTCATACACAGCTTATTCTATAGCTCTTTTCTAGGCTTTGTAATTATAGGCAATAAATGACATCAATTTTTGCTTTTAGAAAAAGTTCTTAAATCCATTTGGCTTTTGCAAACCCACGTTCCACATATCACTCCATCTGAAACACTAAATAATTATATGTTGGTCAAACACATAATGTCTTGCCGCTAGAATTCTGTTGCTTCAAACATTTTTTCTGTAAAATCCATTTACTTATCCTGTCAACCAAGAAATACAAAGCTGGTAACACAGGCCCAAGTCCACAAATGGATCAGCTATCTGCTTATAGTTAACAGGGCAAAGAAACTTGAAAAACGTTTTGTACAATTCTATTTGAATAAAGAAAAGGAGAATTTCTAAAATGTTTTTGATCCTTTGTTAAATTAGGTGAAATGATTTACACTTTCTCTATTAATGATACCCAGATTTTTCTAACTACAATACTAATGCAATAATAAAAGGCAATTGTTTTAATTGGGGTACAATATTTTACACAGTGCCCCGTTAATATGATCCAAAATGGTCTAAGAATACAACCATTGTTTAGACTTTTCTGAATACGTCAAATATTTCAACCTCCACCTCCCCCGTCCCACACTCGGCATAGATTAACTGCTACCCAAACTCCGATTGCTGGCAATGAACACAATTAACAGAGATGCTTGGCTGACCCACAGAGCTACTCCAGCATTTTGGGTCTTCCTCAAGATTAATAGAATGTTCATCTCTCAGAGGTATGTATATTAACTGCACAGCAACTGAACAACAATTTTGGAGTGAGCAAATAATTTACTGACGCAGAAGCTAATGTGTTTACTGGGGACATAGTCACAGCAGCATGGTAGGGCAGCTAAATGTGCTTTGAATGAAAAGCCTCAAAAAGTGTTGCAATCTGCAAAGCCACTTGCATCACTGCATTTTGTTTACTGACCTTGGTCAGTTACTTGTAACAAAAAGGTATGTGGATTTTAAAAACGTTAAACAATGATTGATAATTAGAGATGCCGCAGTCCAAAAACATGTTATGCACTTCTCGTCCAGTTGAAAGAACATGTCATGCGCCTAACTGTGCTCACGGGTTACTCTGTGCAAATGTAGGAACAAAAACACCTGGAACTTATCAACATCATCCGAGGTTTCCTCCACGAGGCATAAGACTCCAAGTAGAACTATAATAGATGGGTGGTGCCAAGATACAAAAAGAGGATGATCACCTTTTTTGGGATTGTACTGTAGGATCCCAAATAGTCAATGGGAATCAGAGGAACAAATATGCTGGGAGATTGCAGGCAGCTGTAAGATTAATAGGGTTGTCATAGTATGGGAACTGAAACTTTCTCAATATAGACTGGGACTGCCATAATGCCAAGGGCTTAGATGGGGGTGAATTTGTCCAGCGAGTTCAGGAACATTTACTCAGGCAATAGGAAGGAAGCCCTACAAGGGAGAGGGCAAAGCTTGGCCTACTCTTAGGAAATTGGGACAGGCGAGTGACCAAAGTAGGCAATCCTTTTTAACAGAAATGGGTATATGGAATGAGCTCCCAGTTGAGGTAGACGAAGCAGGTACAATAACAACATTTTAAAGACAGTTGAACAGATATATAGCTAGGACAAGTTGAGGGATATAGGCCAAACGCAGACAAATTGGAGCAGCTTAGATGGGTCTTGACCCAAAACATCACCCATTCCTTCTTTCCAGAGGTGCTGCCTGTCCCGCTGACTTACTCCAGCATTTTGTGTCTATCTTTAGCTTAGATGGGGCAGATTGGTCAGTATTGATGAGATGGACCGAATGGCCCGATTTCATGTTGTATGAATATATGTACGCAGCACTTCCTGACATTTCTTTCGGGCCAGAGATCAATAACTCCAATCCAAAGACGTGTCAGTGTCCCTGCCAGGAAATAGTACTACCATGACATGGTCCTTTTCCCCTCCCCCATCCCCAACACCGTCAGAGGCACAGTACCATCAAAACATAAATATAAAATGGCAATTTCCAAAAGAAAACCTTCCTTGCAATCTCAAGGAAGAACTTTCACAGCCCTAAAATTCAAAATAACATTTAACAAAGTCAATATGTCTTGAAAATGCCCAGAGGGATTTTTTACAAATGTCTCGCGAAACCAGATGCTTTGTGAGAGCAAAGATTGGGTGACCAAAAGTTCAAAGAGTTTCATTACAAAGAGTGTCTTTTAATGGAAGGATGACGAGTTGGTCGTGAAATCCCAAACCGTGGGGCTAGACAGCCAAAACCACAACTACAAATAGCAGATAATGCAGACTCCAGCAGAGGCTATAGTCAGAAGACCAGCGTTTATCTTCGGCCAAAACCAGCATCTGCAGGTCCTTCCTACACACTTTCAGTCTCGGAGGATTGAAGCAGGTACACAAGATGGGGAGGAACAATCAAAAAGACAACAGTGCCTGCATTTATATTTGTGAAAATTCAGCTAAAGGTATTTTGAAATCTATAGTCTACCCCACAACACAAATAGACTGTATCCTTTACAAAGCATGCAAAAACCCAGAAAGGCTTGAAAAGCTCCACCCCGTAATTAGAAACACAGAGTTAAAACCCATTTCATTCCTTACATTTGACAATAGTTACATGTTATTTCTCACACACAATGATCTGATAGACTGTGGAATCAGATTGCATCAATATAAGATTACGGTTTAAGAACGACTAATAAGGGTTTTACATTACAGCTGCACAGCTAAGTGGAACTATAGACCTGATACACTACTTTTAGGGCATCACCTGAACATTTTGTATTGTGTTAATCGAAAGGCATACATGCATACAAACCTGACAGTCTGAGAAACATGAGAAAGCATGATCAATGCTTAGTGACCTGTGGCCTACATGGCAACTAAATATTTGATGAGACTGTTGTTAACTTCAACAAATGAAATCTTCTCAATCCCCTTCAAGTTCATTTCCTCTCACTCCTATTGAAATACTATGATGAGGTAGGTTGTGATTTTGAGATGCACAATAAAATAACCACCTGCTCACTCTTTCTCCACTAACCATCCACCTGGTTTCTATAAACAGAACAGCTTGGGTTATTAACAATAAATAACATGGTGTATAGTAAAACATATCTGGTCTCCAAATCTGAGGAAAGACATTCTTGCCATAGAGGGAGTGCAGAGAAGGGTCACCAGACTGATTCCTGGGATGTCAGGACTTTCATATGAAGAAAGTCTGGATAGACTTGGCCTGTACTCGCTAGAATTTAGAAGATTGAGGGGGGATCTTATAGAAACTACAAAATTCTTAAGGCGTTGGACAGGCTAGATGCAGGACGATTGTTCCCGATGTTGGGGAAGTCCAGAACAAGGGGTTCAACATTTTTCACAGAGAGTGGTGAATCTCTAGAATTCTCTGCCACAGAAGGTAGTTGAGGTCACTTCATTGGCTATATTTAAGAGGGAGTTAGATGTGGCCCTTGTGGCTAAAGGGATCAGGGGGTATGGAGAGAAGGCAGGTACAGGATACCGAGTTGGATGATCAGCCATGATCATATTGAATGGCGGTGCAAGCTCGAAGGGCCGAATGGCCTACTCCTGCATCTATTGTCTATGTTTCTATCTATTATAGACAATGGCAATAGGTGGGGTGGAAGATTGCAACCTTCACGTGGTCCGCCCCGTTTTGACTAATGCAATCAACTCAACGTGCACAAACAGAAGATCAAATAGAACAAGTTGTCCAACAACTTTAGGTTGTGAACGGCACACGAAAGAAGAAGACAATAGGTGCAGGAGTAGGCCACTTGGCCCTTCGAGCCAGCACCACCACTGAATGTGATCATGGCTGATCATCCCCAATCAGTACCCAGTTCCTGCCTTCTCCCCATATCCCCTGACTCCGCTATTATTAAGAGATCTAGATCTTGAAAGCATTAACGACAATATTTCCTTTTACGTCACTGGCAATAAACTCAAATGTGTACAGATTGGGTAAAAGACTGAGTTCATTTACCCTGAATCAAGAGCCAGAGAACATAGATTCAAGGTGTGGGAGCAAAAATTTAATAGAAACCCAAGGGGCAAAGGGTGGTAAGTATACGGAATGAACTGCCAGAGAAGGTACTTCTCTGAACTGTTCAGGCAGGTACTATCACAACATTTAAAAAACATTTAGACAGGTTCATGGATAAGATAGGTTTAGAGAAAAAGGGGCCAAAGGCAGATAGATGGGACTAGTATAGATGGGGCACGTTGGCCGTTGCGCCAAAGGGCTTGTTGCCACGCAGTATGACTCGATGACAAAAAGGAGAATGCAGAATAAATAATCCACCTAATGTAAACTGGCAAATATTTCATTCATTAACTATGGAATGATCTTTGCCTCGTGCAGCGAAATTACAACTATAGCAAATATCAATTTTTACTCCACTCAATCCTACATATTCTAGCACACCCACATATCTGTGCAGCCTGAAGGACTTTTCAAATAATTGGTGCGTGTTACTTAAAAGTCAAATGTTAATATTCCTTTAATTTACAATGTTCACATTGCAGCTTGATCAAAGTGCCAAAATCTAACTGTTCATGCTCCAAAATAAAGTCCAACTTCAAAGTATAGTTTTTAAAAATAACAAATATCTATCAGCAATCTGAATAATGAAAGGGGAAAATTGCTTTAATATTCTCTACTATCTACAATTAGAATTAAAACTTGAAAGTGTGTATACATTAAAGAGCCAACACAGCACAATCCAAAAAACAATCCACCACCTGACAGGTTAAAAAAAATATAATAATTAAATGGAGCATGTAGTGTAGTTTGATCTAAATCTTCAAAGCATGTATTATCCAATGACCTACATGTTAGAGAGTAACAGTAAAAAGTTATTAACTGCAAGGCATGGATAATTAAATATTTAAACACTAATTAAAGAACTTTGAAATTTTAAGGACGGAACTGCAGATGCCAGTTTACACTGAAGATAGACACAAAATGCTGGAGTAACTCAGCGGGACAGGCAGCATCTCTGGATAGAAGGAATGGGTGACATTTTGGCTGGAGACCCGGAACGTCACCCATTCCTTCTATCCAGAGATGCTGCCTGTCCTGTTCAGTTGTTCCAGCATTTTGTGTCTATCTTTGAAATATTAACCTCAGCTTCAGTGTTTATTCATGTTAGATGCAGTAGGACTCTCTAGCTACTCATTTCACTCATCTATATACAGTCTAAGCAAAACACAATTGGAACAAAGGAAACTGATCTTCTCTGGTTGCCTACTCTGTCCAAATGATAGGGCACTCAGCTGCGACACACTTTTTTCTGCACATTTTATCACCGACATCTGACGCAGTCATCACTTCTTACGTGAACTCTTCAATATATTTGAGGTACATTACATTTTTCACACTGAAGCAGATTTTTCTGGCAGTCAGCGGTTTGGTTTATGCTGGTAAGAAACCCCAGGCTTCCATGCCAAGCAAAGCAAACAATAAATGGGAAAGTATTTTTTTGCCGGAACAACCACTGGGACTGCATGCAGTTATGATTTTGGCCGATAAAGTTCTCTGACTGCTCTGTTAGCAGTTAAACTAGAATTATCCCTTTGTTACGGAAGTCTATTTTTGAAGTTTAATGACAGCAACAAGTATTAGCAGTTTCACAAATTGTTCAGTCGACAGAGCACAGCTGCTCCAGGCATCGTTGAACTACTCGGGGAATCTTGTTCTTATCATTCTGTGCCATTAAAAGCAATTCTCCCCACTGAAGCCAAGCTAAATTTGACAACAAGGTGGTGTTTTCAGGCAACAATAATACATCGTGTACCACTGATTACTTCAAGTAACTTAAAACTTGGCCAGGCCAAAATGTAAACTTCACAGGTGCTCTGAACCATTTAATATAGTGAAAACCTCTGATCTGCATTCTGCACACCTTATAATTAAAGAAAACATTCTACCAATTGTTAAACTAAATATGCAAGCAAATCTATATCCAAATTACAAAATGCATGTTATTACCTTCAGAAGCACAGTTAATGGACAACCGGATATATCCTTTAATAAACATAATAATTCCAAAGTTTTGGGTGGTTGAAAGGGAGAGTATAATGTATCAGGATTTTCAAAAAGCTTTCAAGGTGAGATTAGTGTATAAAATTAAGTTTGACTAAAATTAAGGAATGTGGCAAGCTAGTTATTAAAAAAACCATGCTTGGGCTTTAAATATTTATGAAATTAATGACGTGGAGAAGGGGACACCAATGTTTCCTCCCCTGCAGGCAATACAAATAATGAAGGGGAGGCAAAGAATCTGTTGTAGACAAATGAATGGCAAGAATGTGGCTGATGGAACAGAAATTGAGTATGTCAAAGACAAAGGCTGATAGAATTTTGGGATTCTAAGAAAATCATGAGATATGGCAGGGAAGTGCAGTGAAAGTAGATCCATCATGACCTTACTGAATGGCAAAGTACTCTTGAAGGTTCAAGTGGCCTAGTTTTGATTTTTAACAAAAATGTTCCTTTATTCTTTAAATAAGGAAAGCTGAAATCGTCTGAAAGCTTCAGATTCAATTTGGATTTAAACTCCAATATGCTGGTTAGTTCCAAATCAAGCAAGTTTCATAACACTTTAGTTGGCCTGATAAAGAGAAACTGTTGTAGATAAAGCCATTAGCTTGAGCACAAAACAGCAAGAGTATACGTTTGTGGTTAAAAGGCCACATTGTATAATCTGTTAATTTATTGGCGAAAATGGCAAATCAATAGATAATAAAACATATGGAGGAATTTAAAATGGGTGGGCACTTTATGGTAAAAGAAAAGTTTCAGCTTTCTATAATAATCTTGTCTTTGTCAGTGCAAATATGAATCACAATCATTATGTACTCCATTCAGGACACCCTATGCATTAAATTAACTGCAAAGGAAATTGAAATTAGGAAATAATTCCTACTAAAGCATCAGATGCAAGTATTTGTGGGAGTACAAGTGCTAAGGTTGGCTGCTTTTGGGAGAATGCCAAGTGAAACTAGACTGGCTTCCAAAATCTCAAAGAGATAAACTTTTGTTGTAAGAAAGATAAGTTTCCATTTTGATTACAATATCTTACCAAGCTGGCAGCACAAACTCAGCTTCAATTGATGATGCAACAAAAAGTTAAATATGCTTCTGAAACTAAAATGAAATCCCATTTTTTATAGCCAGCTAATTTGTGGTCACTTATCTTTTATCCTTGCTTAACGATGTAAAGATTTGCATGTGGTACACTTATGGCAAGGGACATGCTAACCGAACAGGACAAAATTAATTGCAAACATTACGTTTTTCAAGAACTTTAATATAACCCTCAAACCAAAAGGACTTCCAGGTACCATGGCCACTTTTTAAATGTCTTACCTAATTTATTAAAGTTGTTTATATAATTGAAGCTGTTTATAAATTATCTATATAATTGAATCAATTTATCAAACCTAAGCCATTACTTGGACCATGGTTTACTAAAATAGGATAGTTAATATTAAGAACCACACGATAGTGTGCAGAAACAATGGATATTTCACCATTCACATCTAGACTCGATTAACATACAATGTGTGATTCGCCCTAGCTTAGCAACATGATAAAGAACTTTAAAAAACACACAACTCCTATTAATCCGAGCTTCAGAGTGTCATTAACAATAAAGAAATTACTTTAAGCAAAGAATGAGCAGGTTTAACTTTCCTCAAGCAATTAAGATGCATGCTATGCGGCAATCATAAAAGACTTTCAATAAAGTAAATTTGGATTGGTGAAGATAAAATGCATGGTAAAGAAAGCTTAGGCAGCAAATTAAACATAAAAGGATGATATTTTGCACTTGATCAGGCAGCTTCAGATGAACAAAGGGTTGTGGTAGAGGGAGAGGTTTTGATAAATATGTAGAAGAGCCCACAACGCTGAAACTCAGGAGCTTCAAAGGAACATTTTTCATTTCTATCTTTGGTGTAAACCAGCATCTGCAATTCCTTCCCACACATTTAAGAAGACCAGTTGGAGAAAAGCAAAGAGTTCAATTTCTCACTTGCAGCTGATTGCGCTCACAAAGGTTAAATGCAAAAGCTTTACCTAGTGATCAGATGCGCTAGGGGTGTGAAATATCAAATGTAAGAGAACACTGGATTAATGGGTAGAGATTCACTTTGCTGGCATAAATAAATTGGAAAATTGGAGAACCCATTACTCAATGACAAATGCAATTTATCATATGTTCCTTGAATAAATGAAACCTGTTGTTTTCATATTCAATTACCAAATTGCTACACATGGTTATAGGTAATAGATCGATGCAGCGATAAAAATACATTCCAAACTATTCGTCAGTAAATTGATTCAATAAATTAAAATCCTACTAAATAAGCAGCCAGAGAATTGATACTGTAAATGATTCTCAATATTAATGGAAAGCCTATGTGATTGACAAGTACAGAAACCCATTAGTTTTGTGCACCTTTGAAATAATCACATTAATTTATCATTAATACATAGCAATGCCAAAATAGAATACAAGCTTCCATGTGGTATTTGTGTCCCTCCATGTATGCTTCCCAAAGTACAATACTTCACTAGATTTCTGAAATTTCTCTCTTAAAGACTTAGTTTACCCAAAAGATAATTTTCTGACTAAAATTATTGGCTACATTTGATACCTCATAGCATACCAGGCTATATTAAGGAGGACACAAAGTACTGGAGTAACTCAGTGGGTCAGGCAGCATCCCTGGAGAACTTGGATAGGCGACATTTTGGGTCAGGACCCTTCTTCATACTGATTATTAAAGGGGGGAGGGGGGGAAGTGGGGGAATCTGGGAGAATGGAGAGGCTTAACAAAGCATGGCAGATAATAGGTGAACACAGGTGAGTGGTTTACGATGGGCAGATGGTTGGACAAAGGGCAGAGATGAAAAGATAGGTGTGAGACGAAAGGGCAGAAGAGTTGCGAATTTTGAAGCTAGAGAAAGGAATATAGGTGGAGGAGAGAAATAGGTGCAATTCCAGGTGGAGCACGGGGTGGGTGGAGCCCGGAGAGGGCTGTAGGGTTTGTTTGAGGTTGTCTAAAACTGGAGAATTCAATGTTCATTTCATTGAGTTATAAGCTATCCAAGTGGTACATCAAGAAACTGTCCAAATAGTTAAAAGTTCACAAAATAAATTACATAATATCCTCACTTAGAGAATAGCACAAGTTGTTGAGTACAATTAAGTTGTTATTCTGTCTGGTCAAAAGATCATTAATCTGAACCATTCTGGGCTTGGAATGAACACTGGCTGAATTCAATTTATCAACCACCATATGGAGGGAAATTAGCACTATTTATAATGTACTTCAACAAGTGCAAATATTCTATTCAAAAACAATTGGAGTAACAAGAGCTCTGACAGATTTAAATACATCCACATTTCTTCAGAGCATGCACTTCTTTATTAGAGTATACTCCACATGTTAAATATCAGGCTTAATGGATTTACTTTTTTATCCCTCCCAACAATGGGCGGTTGTTTGTCTGTACGGAGTTTGTGCGTTCTCCCCGCGACTGCGTGGGTTTTCTCAGAGATCTTCAGTTTCCTCCCACACTGCAACGGTTAAATGGCTTGGTATAAATGTAAAATTGTCCCTAGTGTGGGTCGGGTAGTGTTAGTGCAGTGATCGTTGGTCGGCACAGACACTGCGGGCCAGTTTCCGCGCTGTAACTCAACCAAACTAATGACTTAAAAAAAGGCATTTGAAGTGCTTCCATATAAAAGAGCTCTGCTGACACACCGTGAACTGTGTGACAAGAAAAGCAGATGTGCTCCAATGATATCAGCTGAAGGAGATCCCCGTGGAATGTTCTACTTCCTGGCACCGATTGCATATGCGGCACACTAACAAGGCTTTACTTTTTTTAAAATAGATTGTGCTCTTCAATATTGTTTTGGAGAACAAATACATAGCTTGTACTCGCTGTGAAACCTGGCAAGAAGGTTGGGACAGAGTACAAAAGAAGTTGGAGAACTTAGTGGAAGCTCAAGAAAAGTTA
Organism: Okamejei kenojei; assembly: GCA_035221665.1. NCBI lineage: Eukaryota > Metazoa > Chordata > Chondrichthyes > Rajiformes > Rajidae > Okamejei > Okamejei kenojei. The sequence continues at coordinate 48,376,352 of CM069153.1, read as the reverse complement.
ATTTATAAAAGATTAAAAAAAAAACTTCTTGAGCGATAGCTGGGGGCAGATATGTGTCTGAAGTACAAAAGGGCTTGTTCCTATTTAGCCTCTCAAACTGAAGTACTTACATCTGGAGTTACAGGAAGGGGGAGTGGGGGATGGTTAAAAAGAAAGAGGATGAAGTTTCAGATATTTTTCACTCTTGGTAAAAGGCTCACCATCTTATTGAATCATTAATCTATTTAGCAATATTTCATCTTGACATCCATTAAATATCCAATAACACCTGCAAAGTCTACCAATCATTTTGACAATCTTAAATATGAATATTATTAATTTAGAAAGAATATTAAACATTGGCCTGTTATCCAAACGCCAACCCATTGGGACTGCAGAGGTAGGAAGAAGCACATGAATAACAAACAGAATTGGAAATTTTGATTTACCCAGTTAGCAAAGGCACTATTAATTATTTTGATAACATTTCACAGCACAAATAAATGGCCTATTTCATGTCACTATCTGCCTAACTATTGCAAGACAGCTTTATGTAGAAATTGAACATAACAGAAAATGTTTCTAGCATATGCCAAGTATCAGGTAACAATGCTTGACCTGGCATTATGAAAGCATACAAACCCTACCACCATTATGACCTGGAATTATGAAAGCATACAAACCCACCAACAAGTTTTAGTTGGAAGTCAAATACACTTAAAGTAATTATTACTAAATATTTTGATATAATGGCTGAAAGTAAATAATGGGAAGGTCAAAAATTAGGTCAGCCCTAGTCTTATTTAAACTTCCTATGCAGTAGCAAAATTAAACAATAGTCATTTATCCCTGCCGAGGATAGCGTGTCACACAAATTCCTTACAAAAATTAGCTTCTTCCATTGTGCTTCAAGTTTACTGCAAGGTTTCCTATCAGGAAGCAGCCACCTCTGACAAATATGTATTCATCAAACAAAATAAAGAGCATTCCTTTACTAACCATTGGTCTAATCAATGTATTTATTTTACCGGTCACTATCCAAATACAGAATGCAAAAACTGTTGGCAGCAGCTATAACTCACTATAAAACATGTCTTGCTCAATCAGCTCTGAGAAATGTACAATAAAATGTAAACATCTTTCAAAAGTTGAAAATTAAAACTGATTCTTCAAGGCAGCCTAGAAAAACCTTGAATATTTTAAACATAAATAATTTTGTATTAAATCAAATGGCAAGAAATCCAAATTAAAGCAAAAATGCGGGAAATACTCAGCAGTACCTGTGGAGAGGGAATTAATGGTTCACATAATTGAATTCTCATTAATTTGTAATGCCAATTTAGTTTTGCTTTCCATGCATACTATCTGGTCTGCGCATTTCTAGCATATTGCACTTTTATTTCATCATATACCAACTTAAAACTCTACTTCCTTTTCCAAAGATCTGGGTATTAAAACGATCACTAGTATATTTCCAACACCACTTCTCCCAGTCAAAAGCAGATGGGGGGGGGGGGGCTAATACATTTAAACCCAAGTAAAGGGTGTTTTTTCCAAACCTAGATTTAAGGAAATTTAATAGATTTCCTTTAATATTAAAAACTGAATATTAAAACAAGGTTTAAGGTGAGAGGGGAAAGGTTTAATAGGAACCTGAGGGTCAACGTTTTCCACACAAAGGATGGCGAGTATATGGAACGAGCTGCCGGAGGTGGTAGTTGAGGCAGGTACTGTCACACCATTTAAAACACATTTGGACAGGTATGACTCTAAATATTTTAAAAGTGAGCATGATCTCAAGAAACTTAAAATGTTTGTGCTGTGGTCTTGCAACATCGTTCCGGGAAATAAAGTCCATGAATGGTGAATTGTTTCAGCAAGCAGTGAAATTATCCTGTTGAAATGTAACCAACAGAATAAAAACGACACACTTTATATTCACAGAGTGTTCAGAGTAGAAAAATAGCTAGTGTTTCACAGAAGTGAAAATCAGGAAAAGCAAATGGCCATCAAACAGATAGGATTGATGAAACATTTTAACAAGAGAGGTCAGAAGCAGAGAAGTTTAAAAAAAGTGGAAGCCTCTCCCTTTGCCTACTATGATATTTAAAAATTAGTAACCACAAGAATTGTTGGTGTAATTACTCAAATGCGTAAATCAATGATACATAATCTTGGGAACCACGTCTCTACTTGCACCGCACTCCAGCAAGATAATGTGAAGATAGGATGCAATAATTCTTCAAGGAAGATTGAATCATGAGACAACATTGCTTGACCTCAATATGTAATAGAGTCAGGTCTCTGGTTACAATCATGGCTTGCACAAATTTGTGACCACAGCCAAGCTTGAGAATAATATAGGGAGCAAAATCAATCACAGTACATGACTTTTTAACCCCAGGAAAGCCTTCAATTCCATCATTCAAGGTAACCCATCATTACGAAGATACTTCCTCAATCTTGGCTGCGTCATCAGATGGCCAAAAGCATCAGAGTGAAAGATTAGTTGAAGGCAAATTAAAGACAAATACAATTACACTGCTCCTTTCACAATCAGAGCCCATCCCAAGGGACTAAAGCAAGTTACATTTCCTTGAGAGTACTTACTGTTGTAATAACAGAAGTGGGATAGCTTGTTTACCAGACTGTACTACTTTGAAGCAAAATACAAATCAACAAGTGTTAGCACTGTTCAATCTTAATGATAATCGAAAACTAAAACATAAATGCACATAAGTAGTCATATCTTAATTATCTCTGCTAACTTCTACTAAACTAGAATACATTAGCTAATATCTACAATGCACAAAAGCAAAATGAAGTTTACTGCATGAGAGGAATTGATCGGGTAGATGCAGTCTCTTGCGCAAAGTAGGTGAATCGAGGGGACATAGGTTTAAGGTGAAGGGGGAAAGATTTAATAGGAATCTGAGGGGTAGGTTTTTCACATAAAGGATGGTGGGTGTATGGAACAAGCTGCCAGAGGAGGTAGTTGAGGCTGGGACTATCCCAACCTTTAAGAAACAGGAACACGATTAGGGCAGGTTTGGAGGGTTATGGAGCAAACGCAGGCAGGTGGGACATGTTGGCTGGTGTGGGCAAGTTGGGCCGAATGGCCTGTTTCCACGCTGTATCACTCTATGACTCGATTAATACTAATTTCCCAGAGGTAATACTTTAACAACTTTCATGTTGACACAAGTAATTACAATTCACCAACAGATATGGATATAAAAGCTGGTCTTCAAATGTACTTCAGGGCAATAATTCTATCAGCCATTATATAGCGGAAAACCAATTACTACAAAGCACTGGCTGTGTTGCTCTTAACCTGCACATCACACTGATGAATCACTGCTAAAGTATGGTCAGGACAGCATTCAATATCCCAGTTGCCTGTTGGACAATAACAATCCTTTATTTAATCAATGCATTATACCCTCTTAACCATCATAAATGTGATGCCATCAATAAAGGAAACTGGGGGACAATGTACAAAGTTAGACTTGCAATCTTCAGTTATGATGCAATACCATGGGAATGGTGACGAAAATAAACATACAAATTTAACACCATCACCAAGGAGTGGCGGCAAAATATAATAGCAAAATAACTTTCAAAATGAAGTGATCTCTTGTGTAAGATTATCATGGAACAGGTTGCACTGTAATATTACTCAAGCAGTGCTTTGAAAAATAATGGCATACCAAATAAAAATAGGTAATAGAATATAACAAAATTGTAATAAAGAGAATTGTCCCTCGAGGAAGGAAGCAGTTTAAATTGATTTATTTTAATCACCCAGAATGCAGAAAAGAAAACGATACATTAACTTGGACTGCTGGGGCACTTATTGCTAAACACTTCATGTTTCATCCACAGAGGTTTCAAGAAGATAGTGTAAACAATTTGAAACAAGATTTCTGAAAAGATTCAATACTGAATTACTACTTACTGAAATTTAATCTGCACTAGTTATTCTCTGCTGGACAAGTAACCTTTCATTCAAAGCATGGAAATGTATGTGGAATTAAATAACAACCAAATTAATATTTCAAACAATTTGAACTCTAGCAGACAAAAAACATTATTTTTCCCCAAACAATATATTAATAAAGACAATTAAACAAAAGACATGTATGCAAAATCTTGCCAAGATCTGCTTTAGCACCACCCAAACCCACAGTCTCAGCTACCGAGAAGGTCAAGGGCAGCAGATGCATGAAACTCTGCCATTTACAAGCCCTCATTCACGTCACACAATATTATCACTTGGAAATGTTTTGCCTGTACTCCACTCTCACTAGTCAAACTAGAGGCTTCCTACCCAACACCAAGTACCCGCATTTTAGCCTTCAACATTTCAGAAGCAGTAACCTGTTGCCTTCTCAAGAATCGCTTGGTTCTCAGGCTTCTGAACAGTCGTTCCATTGGGGTATTGTCCAATTCACCTCTACCCTATTGAGGGCATTGGACTTTGTCTATGGAACTAATGTGCAACAATGCTGAGAACTATTCTGCACTGTATGTTCACGTTTACATTCTGTATTGTACTTGAATTGGGTTTGCCTATTTACGAATGGTATATCTGATCTGTTTGGACAGCATGCAAAACAAAGCTTTTCACTGTACCTCGATACAAGCAACAATAAGAAACCTAAACCGATTAGGGATAGCTAATCAATGGCAGCTTTGCTGGTAACATGAATACCCTGTATTTATTTTATGATCCATTTACTCAGAACTTTATTTTGGATAACTGCATGTGACACGAAAATTAAATATATTTTAGTAAAGAAAGTGTCCAAAATATTCCTGCTCTGACATGTGCGGCAGAGTGGGGGAAAAAGAGAAACACTGCCCTTGATATTAATACCCTGTTACTCCACAGAGGTTCAGAATGGCCAAGGCAAAAAATAAAGTGGTTTATTGTAAATATTATCCTAGCTGATCACATAACTGATGCCACAGCAACAGGTCGAGGTGTCTTTGTGATTGAGCAAAATGACAAACTGCTTAAAATCAGGCTTCCGTGTGTTTTACTGGGCAGGATTGAGAATCAGACTGTGGAAGGTTCATGCACAAATTTAAAATTTAAATGCCTTTTCCAGCATTTCTTAACTAGAGTGAAGTCCTAAACACAAACTTTTTTCCTATTCCAAAATACCCTGCCGTCATTCTGGTGCCGACTCAGCTATCTGCTGAGCAGAAAAATAAATGCCTCTACATTCAGCCGAACCCCCAAGGCTGTGATATTGCAGGCTCTTTGATCAGTCTCAGTCTTTGCAACATGCTCCAGTGGCATTAAAATTCACTGATTTATTGAGCATCTATGAACCAGCTATTGTTTATAAAAAAACATGGGACTTTCAGTTTCTATCAGTCCACTCTGAAAATGTAATAATGCAGCCTAGAGTAAATGATCTACATTTCTTCAGTATTCAGTGGAGTGGTGCTGTAGACATTCAATTCAAACAGGGCTGCCCCGAGTTGCCTTGAAGCTGTCAGAAAGCTTGTTCCCATGGCATCAGCTCTTGCACCCGTTCTAAATTGGGTTCACCGTGAACACTGGGATCAAACATAAGCGCATTCATCCTCACCATCAACAACAGCACCAGAAATCGGACCACAAGCATATGGGCTGTACATACACCAATGCTGCCATGTACCCATGGGAAGATCAGGCCACATTTGTGTACAGAAGAATGTTGGAGCTAATTCCTGTGGGAAGGCGTTAACCAAAAGTTTGCTGTAAATAAAATCGCATCAGAAGCTAAGAGTAATTGTGTTCTAAAGTATTTGGAAAGAGTAAGACTTCGGTTCCACTTAAGTTTTAGGCCCTTTGTTTGAAGCAGAATAAGATGACGCCATACACAAAAAATTGTGAATCTATTGCCAAAGTTATATTAGCAGACCTATGCCAAGGCATAGAAAAGGCTGTAGAAAATTGCTCCCAAATTAGCAAAAGTAAAACCAGGAGCAGTGCTTGGCTGGAATTAAGTACTGGATATTATTGGTATCCAACCAAAATGGGTTGGTGGAGGGTGGGAGAGGGAAAGAGTATGTGAGAATCCAGTTTCAGACTTGTGAACTATGACATCGAAAATACATTTATGATCAAGACATCAATTGAAGTCTGGCATTTCAAAACAGCTCATTTCTGAAGGCATTTTTGCTTCAGCATTAATATTTATCTATATTTTGCACTCTGTACCTTTCCCCTTGCACTACCTATTGTACTCAAGGTTGGCTAGATTATATCGATGTATAAAAACAGTATCTAATACGATTGGATAGAATGCAAAAAAGCTTTTCACTGTATACGTGACAATAAATTTAAACCCAATTGCTAAAGCATATTACAGTCATTTCAAACTGATTTGAAATGTAATTACATCACAAAACAAGCTTACTTTAAAATCCTGTTTGGATTTAATAGCTTGAAAATGGCATTGTTTTAAGTGGATATGATACTTTACAACAGATTTAGCTTTGGGTGTGAAAAGAGAGCCAAGCTGGAACGTCCTTGCTTTAAGAATCCTCTTTTATGGTTTTCTCCCATTTATAATTGTTAAAAGCCAACTTGTGCATTCAACAGCAGCAGCTATTGCCAGAATCCATAGCTGGCACTTATTCACAAATGGCCCAAAAGGAAAGCAGGTTAGCATTGTTGAAGCATTCTCCATTGCCAGCCATACAGACTGCCATGGATGGGCACAAGAGACAAAATAAAATCGGGTTTGGATGGGAGAGGCAAAGAGGATCAATGGCATCGCGCAGGATAATAAGATCCCAATCCGCCAAAGAGAAACAGAATTTAGCGCCTTGTTACAATCAGGCCATAGCCACAAATCATAGAGGCAAATGCTTGCAGGATCTCTGGTGCAGGCAGGATGTAGGCTTTATCAGTGCTATCCATCTGCAAAATAGGATGACTCGCAAATCAACGTTGGGGTTAGTCAGGGATAAAACCGATGCCTCAGCCAGAAATGCTTTAATTCACAGATAGTAGCTGATTTCCTTCATAAAAGCCTCCCAGTTTTACCATGACTGCACAGTGATGATTGCAAGTAAACCTTTAGATCCACACAGTCAGAATTATACAGCATGGAAACAGACCCTTTTCAAGCTTGTCGGATAGATGTGCTTTGATGACAGTACATGGGCAAAATTTGGCAGCGAAAGAACACTCCAGCTGGGATAAACCATCATCGGATAGGTACAGCCCAATCCCCTGATGGACTCAACACAAACATCAAAACATCTAATTTACGGGCAAAAAGGGCACAAACATATGTTTCTAGTCTGATCCAAAAATGTACCTATACATTTTAAAGTGAAGGGAAAATGCTTGGCTGGAATTTTCTTTTTACTTGGAAAATGTGATTGATCATCAATTGTAAGCGTAAATATTAAATCAAAGTTCAAACACTTGGCAGGAAACCATACACACCCAGAAAAAGCATCCACATCCAACGAGCTATGATTAGACAGCTTGCAAAAAGCATCTAATGCTACGAGGTTCCCCAACAGGTTGGCAAAGCGTCTCAAATGTCCTCCCAGCGGAGCAGTGAGAAATCATGTTAAACACAGAAGACAGGTGGCAATGAAGAGAACATTGGAGGAAGAGTTCTACAGATTACAACTTGGACAGGGTAAGAAAGGTTTAGAAGCATGCGAGCCAAACGTGGGAAATTTATTAGGTTAAATGGGTCATCTTGGTCGGACTGGTCAAGTGGCCCAAGGGCCTGTTTCCATGCTGTATGACGCGATTACTCAATTAGGGCCTCGCTAACGGAAAGCACTTTCACTATGGTGGAACTATCACAACGTTTAAGATACATTTAGACATGTGCATGTTTTAGAGGAACATGGGCCCAACACAGGGAGATGGGACTAGTGTAGATGGGGCATGTTGGTCAGCATGGGCAACATGCCGAACAGGAAAATAGATAAGCTGTTGTTTCCTATAAACTCCAAATTGTGAAGATATGATTATGAAGAGGCTCACAAATGATCAGCTCAAATGCGCACTTCAAACCTATGCTCCCGTTATTTAAGTTATTCTCTTTATCATATATTCGTACACTGTGGATGGCCCGACTGTAATCATGAACTGTCTTTCCGCTGACTGGTTAGCACGCAACAAAGGCTTTTCACTGTACCTCGGTACAGCTGACAATAAACTAAACTCAAACTCCAAACCTTTTGGATATTCAGTTCTGAAAGAACACATCATACCACAATTGCTTTGTTGGTTGTAAACTGCTCTGCAAGTCACAACAGTTCAAGTGTTTGAAGAATAAGTAGTTTGGCTACAGAGCTATTGTGACTTCAGGGGATATTTTGTGTTTAAGTGAAACACTGAGTACCTGCTGTCAACGTGAACTTAAGAGCTGAATAATGAACACCTGCTCAGTTCAGGTTAACTTGATTACAAATCATATCAATGCAGCTTACAGCAAAACTAATAACGCTGATAAATAAGGATTAATGGAAATTGGGAGGGAACGTTTAGCTGTAATTTATTTAATCACTTACAGTCAAACTGTTTAAAGAAAGATCCAGTTTAAAATTGAAATCAACTAAACTATGAAAGAATTACAGAAACCTACAGCCTCTTTCCATTGATTTAGACTTCAAATAGCTTGAGGTTTTAAGTTTTAGATGTTTAACGTCCTGTTATTGGGTTTTCTTAGTCGATATTGAATGCCTTCCTTACACTCTTTCCTGATCCTTGGTAGTAACACGGAACAGTTTACTTTAGTACTCAAATCCTGAAGAATCGCAGAACTGCGCCGCTCTGGCAGCAGCTCTTTGGCCCTTTGAGCCACACCACATCTGCGTGCACATTTTCCCTTTGTGTACTGGGCCAAGTTCTTTGTGTAAGCCATAATCAAATCTACTTCCACCATTCCTTCAGACAGCATACTCCAGATCATAACCACTCGCTGTATAACAAGGTTTGTCTTCACATCACCTTTTACCAATCACCTTTAACCACTATCCCCAGGTTGATGAATCTTCCAATGAAAGCATTTTCCAATATTTACTTTGTCCAAGCCCTTCATTATTTTGAACATTTCCACTAATTGCATATCTCCACCCTTCGGGGTTCAATCTCAGCTTCTTTAGACTAACCATGTAGCGGAAAGACCTAATATTGAAAATTTCCAGTAAAATCCTTTTCTGTATCCTCTTGAAGGCTTTCACATCCTTCCCAAAATCTTGGAGACAGAATGATGTATAGATGATGGAATCTTATGTAGAACACAAAGTGCTGAAATAACTCAATTGGTCAAGCAGCATATTTGGAGGACATGGATAGGTGACATTTCAGGTCTATAAAAGGTTCCCAACCTGAAATGATGTCTATGTCCTCCAGAGATGCTGCCTGACTTGCTGAGTTATTCCAATACTTTGTTCTTATCAAAATCAATACTTCCCAATATTAATACTGACTGTATCAGATTGGGATAGATACAGTGGGCTGAAGGCCGGTTTCTCTGCTGTGCAATTCTAATTTAAATTTGATTTTAAGCATTTCGCTGGTATCAATGTCTTCTATGCAACTCCCAAAAGCCAAAAAAGGATCAACATACAGCCGTCTCTAAATCACTAAAACTTACAATTATTTTAAATATGGGAAGGAGGGGGACAGGAAGTTTGAAATATGCGACTGTAAACACGTACACACAAAAATATTGCCTGTGGGCTTGTGCGAGTGCGCCAGATTAAGAATCCTGCAAAGAAATACTGTGTGCTGCAATACATTATTTACAAAATGGAAATCATTTTGTACAAGTTAAAAATATATCACCACAAGGACCGCTTCAATAAAAATAGCATCCCATACAGGGATTACAAAGAACTGAAAAGGCAGATCATTGAACTTCCGTCCACTCCTGTTGGGCAAATTATCATGGCGCCCACTGATTCCATAGTACTTTGGTGCACCATCTAGAATCATGCCTATGTAAACACAAATCGGGATTGGCATTCCTTTTTCGCTTTTGAGGATTGTCACTGGCAAATCCAACTTAATACTCACAAAGCAATTCCCCCCACAACATTGTCTCCTCTACATTGGAAGAACTACAGAGGAAATAAAAATTGGGTGAACTCTTTGCAGAACCTCGTTGCTCAGTCCACAACAGTTACCTCGAGGTTAGTCCAGCATTTTCTTTTTATATTTCACATTCCCACACCGGTTATAAGATGTAAGAAATGAAAAATTAAAGAGGTCCATTTTTGCTTAAAACTTACAACAGGATTAGGCATGCTCAGATTGTCACTTTTAAATGAAGTACAGATTTAAAAACGCCAAAAATATTTGCAGATGCATCTGGTCTTTGTTGAATTACACAATCATCAAAACCTGGTGATTTATTACTATTATTACTCACCCATCTCCTTGGAAGCGTGGCTATCACTGGCTAGTTCACCCATTTTCACGAGGGTCTCAAAATAACCTTTTGCTGCAAAGGACACACCTGAAATATTGAGATTTCAGAAAACATGTTTATAGATAATGCTGACATTTCAAATTCGTAGAGTTAAATGACTTCACACCAAGAAACCATTTTGATTTAACATATATTTTCCCCCTTTTAAACAACGCTAATCTCAATTCAAACATTGGCATTAGAATCTTTTAAACCAGCATGTCACGATTGAATTGCTTTTGAAGATGTAATCATTGCAATTATGAAAAGTTTGAGAAAGTTTATGCACCATTACAATTGAGATTTGTTGAACTGGTAAATAGAAGGAATGAATGAAAAGCGGAATTAAAAACTGGAAGATGAAAATTTGTCATTGTGTACAAAAAAATACTCAGATGCTGGAGTTTCTGTCCATTGATACAGGCGAGTGGAGGGGCAAGCCATGGAAAGGAATATAGATCGAAGGGGATGGGGAGGAGGGAAAATTGACCAAGGGAAGAGAGTGAAAAAAGGAGGGCTGGGGGGTGGGGGGGGTGGAAGTGTTATTTGTAGGCTCATTACCTAAAATTGGAGAACTTTGCTGATTTAGTGAGGGCAAACAAAAAGGTATTTCAACCCTCATACTTATAAACAATTTTGCTGGAGGTTTTATTATTTATGGATGATATATTGACCAGAGGATAGTAGCTCAGAAACATGGTACGTTTTACATCAGGCTACTTGCAATTAGATAAAAAGTAAACAAAATTAAAAGCTGGTTTTACTTAATGTTACAATGGTTGATTAAATCAGATTTCCTAATGTATTATGTGCAAGCATACAAATGACTTGAGAAGATTGCCCACGGAAATATACCACTGAGAACCTGGGGGGATTAAATTAAACAAATCATTTTTGCTTTTGAAGTTGATTTGGCTTCTTTACTAAATTAATCCACTTTAATATTAACTTATTAAAGGGCAATAGTGAATTACATGAGTGTAATCATCTAACCAGACAGAGTTTACCATTTAACATAATCAATTTCATATTCCTATTTGTCTCAATAAAACAAAAAGCAGCCCTCTTTAGGAAATTGATTTTCCAAAATTGTTTTGGAAAAATTGCTATCTCAATTAAAGTAAAAAAAAACCTTACATTAGATTCTGAAGCATCATCAAGAATCAATTCAAATCACAACAGCATAAATACAGCCATTAGTTCTCAATCACTCTGATAACGTTGAAGTGCTTTATCTGTATAAATTGAACTGTTTTGTATGAATGAAAAAACCCAAAAGGTTTTTGACCAGGTTTTTTTTTATTGTTTTAGAGATAAAGCACAGACACAGGTCCTTCAGCCCACCAAGTCTGCGCTGACCAGCAATTTGTGTACACTAGCACTATCCTACACATTGGGGACAATTTACAATTTTACCGAGGCCAATTAACCTACATCTGTACGTCCTTGGAGTGTGGGAGAAAACCCACGTGATCACGGGGAGAACGTACCAACTCCATACAAACAGCACCCATAGTCAGGATCAAACCTGGGTCTCTGGGTAAGGCAGCAACTCTACCGTGGTGCCATCGAGCAGCCTGTGACCAACCTGTTGAATACTCATGCAAGTTTTCAACGTACACAAATATTCGAGAATAAAATGCTAAAAAACCTAATAATTTAAACAGATCTTAAGGCTTTACTGTAAAATAAACCAAAGCCAATTTTCTCTTCCACAATGTGAAGCCTTTTCACTTAGCAATGATGCAGGATGACACTTTTCTTTTTAGAGAGTTCATTTGAAGAAAATCTTTTTGATGAATTATAGTAGAAGGCCACTAAAAAGGAGATTGTCCAATTTAAAACAGATTTTCAAACACTTGCATCAGAGAGATTTAATTTACTCCATTTAACCAGGATCATTAATGAAGAAAGATCTACTTTTGAATATCACCGAGCTCAGAATACAATTTCAGCAGAACAACTTTTAAATTGGCTTTCCGAGAGACATCTAGGGCAAGTTAACATGTTTAGCCCTTCATGTTCTTCCACAGTACAATTTTCTGTAAAGTTCACAGATTAGCAGTTTCATGATTGAACATTCAGAAACAGGTACAGTCATGATTAAATTATCTCAGATCACAAAGCAAGCAATACTTAAACACTTTATACATATTGCATTACACTTAAACCAAACATGAAAAGAGGACCACAATTAATTGCATTGTGTAGACTTCCCATTGCTCATTTCCATATATTCTCCTTCAGTTTAAAGAGATATTCGGGCCAAACAATGGGCCTCACTCGGCTGAATAACAAAAAACATTCTAGAGAGGAGAGACAGAATTCTTCATCCACTTTCAACGTTGACAAAATAAAACTATAGCGCAAGTTGTATCTCAAATAGAAACAAAACCTGCTGAAAGTACATTATAAACAAGGCAAAACGGCACATTTCAACCAAGTATGAATGAATCTTACTGCTCTATCAGCATTTCATAATCAGGATTTAGTTCTTAATACAGCCAACAAACTACTTGTTACTTTGAATCTTAAAAACTTACAAGTAGTTCTACTGCACCTGTTAACCTAGTCAGAGTGCTGGTGCAGCAAATGACCATAAGCTATTAAGCAACAAAAGTATTCATTACAACAAAAGAGGGTCAAAAGAAGGAAACTTCAGGGCTCAAATTTAATGCTAGCTGACGAACCAAGTGAGACCTTACGTGTTGTCAACCCAACTTTGGTAACCACCATAACTTTGCTTGCGAAGAAAAAAGGTTTAAAAAACAGCTCAGCATGCCATCAGCATTCACTCTCCATTACTGTGGTGTCTTTAAGAAAAATGACCAGGCTCAGTGATGGAATGAAACAGTGGAGCATTTACAAATTGCATATTCCGTACATGCACGAATATACTCCGATTCACTGTTGATACGGTATGGTATTTCTCACCTGTTCTAGCTTTCTTGATCCAGATTTTCTCTGCACCCATCTGGCCTGAAGTAATGATCCAACAAAGTTTGAGAAAAAACAGTAACAGTGGGAAAAAAAGACAAAAATTCAGGATGGTGTTCCCAGCAGAACTAGTGATATTTACAACCACTAGTAAAAATTGACCAGCCATTATTCATTTTAGGCTTGGGTCCCAGATGACCAGCATATACAAATCAGTTCCTGGTGCCATCACAGCTAAGTTTGGTTCCCTTAACCCGATGACAGACTTGATGACTCTCAAATTATTTGAATCTACGAGTCTGCCATTAGGAGCATGGTTTGGAAACATCAATGCCAGAAGCTCGCTCAACAAATCCAATTTAAAGCAATGGAAATACAAAAGCAGAGTAAGAAAGATTTAGATTCGAGCCCTGAAATGATGTGATTATAGATTATAGATCATTAAGATCTGAGAATTAGTATCTTGAAGCCTCCAATAAAGCTAGAGGAAATTTTGATTTGACAAGCATTATGGAATTTTTACCAGCAAGTGTATTATCACTAATATCAGGTCCAATTGAACAAACTTAGAGGATTCATTGCTTACATTAAAAAATATTTAACATGGCAACATTAAATATAATTCGGTATTATCTCACTAAAGTACATTGTCATCTGCAAAGCTTTTATGTTTAAATTTTCTTCCTCAGCCAATGTCAAGTTTGCTAACATTTCAAATTTTGCTGAATTCATTAAAATTCTGATCTACAAATTTAATTCTTTGTATATTTAAGATTTTTCAGTTTAGTTGTTACAAACAATAGTTTTGGATCAATCACATTTTTTTTTAACTACAATTTCCTTTATCTTTCTTGGCATTGGCAAAGAAATGCATTGACGTTTTCTGAGATTGCAATAGGGGCTCCAGAACTTGGTGTGTTTCTTGTGCAATATTTATGCATAAAATAACATGTGGGTTTAATGGCAATTTTTATTTGTTCTGGGGAGATGTGGGATCATTCAGTGATGAAAGACAGAAGAACAGAATTTCATGCAGTGCAATATAATATTATACACTGGAGGTTCATGAACCATAAGAGGTAGCATTTCAGTTATTTTGTACTTTCCAGCACTTTGGAACTATTATCTAAAATTACTCCCATCTTTGTTGCAACTTCTTCCCCTACTCATCTTCAAGTTTCTATACCCAAATCCCGTTTAAAAGTACAACTGCATTTGTATACACTACTTTTACAAGCAGGGCATTCTAGATTTCACTCCATATCTTCATGCTGGTTCTTTGCCACGTCTCCATACGGAGGATTTTATGGGCATTATCTTAAGTTCAGAAAGATCAGTTTTAAAAATCAAGCCTGGAAAGGGTTATTTTGAAAACAAGGGCCATCAAAAATGGAATGGAACACAATACAACAATTGTGTTCAATCCAATGTTTCTAACATCGCTTTTACTTTTCAAAAAACAACAACATCATGCATAGCATGACAACTTAGAGATGGAAGGCAATATAAACTCAACAGCACATGTAAAAAGGAGTTCAGTAACAGATACTGTACTGTTAGTTAATGTACACAAGTCCTCAAAGGTGGCAGGAATTGTTGACAAAGTTGCCAAAGAAACACATGGGATCCTCTGTTTTATTAAATAGAGAAATTGAGTATTAGGAAAAAAAACTTTTGTAAAGTACCGTGACCAACACTGGGCACCAAACTATTCAGAAGAAACATAAGGCCTTGAAGAACTTCAAAAGAAATTTGAATCAGGAAGTTTGATCCATGATTCAATGAGATCATAGTTGTGGCCTGTGGCTTGACTTCATCCATCAGGGTGGGAATGAGATGAAAATTGTGTTTGTAAGTAGCGACCAGAGAAGTTGCAACATGGAGAAAGTTGGAGTAGATTTGATGTTCAAAAATCGCCAGATTTTTATGAAGAGAGAAAAAAAGTTTTAATTGTTTTATTTTTAAAGAACTCCGCATATGGAGGATGCAAAAGGAAAACTGGGGAAAACAACATTAGGCAGCTAATTTTTTTTAACCAAATTGTACTGCCTGAAATTGTGACAAAAGCAATTCCAATAACAACTTTCAAAAAGGAAGAAGGGGAAACAAAAACAGCCATCTCAGGAGAGAAAGAGAGAGAGAGAGATTAGTTGGATATCTCCTTCAAAAGACTTGGCCCAAACGACCACCTTCTGCATTACATAATTTTATGTGACTTGCAATTTAAATAGCTGCTTCTGACAATCAGCTCAATGTTAGACCCCCCAACAGAACTACTCCTAGAAAAAAAAGCAACAGTATTTAGTTAATTAAACTCCGATTGCATCTTCTCCAAACAAGAAAAGTATTAAATAAAAGGTTTTCAATTAAAGAATCTGCAATTATTTTGATTTAAATTGAAGGGAATGAAAATTGTTAATAAATGGCTTGCTTACAACTATCATGCTGCAATTTAATTAATCCTAACCGTTTTACTGATCATTCAATTCCTTTTATCACTTATTCTTTGCAATCAATTCCTTATCCTGTGTACCTCATTTTTCACCTGACCCTTCAAAATGACAAATCTAAAAAGATTTTTGGTGAAATGTTGACACGTGAACAAACTCACAAACACTGAACAGCTTGTTGAAATGAAGACCAAAAAAAATTAGACTTACAAGGGAGCAAAATTCAATACCAAACACCATTCATAAAATGTTTTGTTTAAAGAAAATAAATCTACCCCACTTAAGGCTACCTGTGAGTGTTAGTGGACAAAAATACATTGTTTAATATGAATATGGCTCATTTAAACCCAGATGTGAAGACTATTTTACACCACCCAGCTTCCCACCATCTGTAGACTTCTCCCATCCTGCACATCTTAAAGTTTGTACTCAAAACTTCTAGAAATATGGCTTCAGAGGTTCTACTGTGCATTGGAGCAAATTGAAAACAATTTCCTCAGCTTTGGCATGCAGCTTCAGCTATTTCACAAGCACATCAAAGTTACATTTCAAAAGCAAAACTTGACCCCATATCTTTAGATCTTCGGATAAGGTACAACATTTTATGCATATCCAGAACAATGCCTGGCTACACTTCTCATCCAATTTGTTTTGCCATACCACTTGACAGACTAGCTCTAAGCAACTGATCATGATTTCAGTGTGAGCACTCCCACAATGTAGTTCCACAACAGACTGTAGTTCAGCAACAATCCACGTGATAACTGGATTAAAACCACAGCAGAAGAAACCACTATGTGCCAAGCCTCAAATCTTTTTAGGACCGTTGAAAGTTACAGATTTTGCAAGCAAAGCATCACGACATGGACATAAAAATGAACAGTTCTGTCTCACCCCCATGATTAATGGCTCAAATGGAAGATTACATTGGGATCCAAAGTAGGAATCAGTGACTCGTCTCCCATCTAACTGAAGGAGAATGCATGGAGATGAGCAAACATATTACACAAGCAAAATCAAAATCAAAACAAGGACAAAACAGACATTAATCATATAATGGACATTAAAAACAAAATCAGGTTATAAAACAAGTGGACAAATAACTTACTGGAAAGCGCCTTTTCATAAGACTTCCCCATGGCGATAAAATTTCTAAGACTCGGATTAAACTGGTCCATAATGGTCTATGAAAACAAAATGCCAGAATTTTTTTCATCAATAGTGCACTACATATTCAAACTCTTTTCATATAAACAATATTTATTGTCTGAACACAATATGCATTATTTAGTTTCTAGAATGCACAAAAATTAACCGAATCTCTGAATATATTTTCTTATCAAACTTACACTTAGTCAAGTGGTAGGAATTTGTCCTCAACTGCAAACATTGAAGGCAATGACAGTTAATCCTACTGAAACCATTTCAGAAGCCAAGCTTAAATCCATTCAGACATAAAACAGAGGATGGATATTCACCCCAAGCTACGTAATTTCTCTCATTCAGGAAAGTTTACAATACTACTCCAGGTAGCATTCTGAATCATGAAACAATATAAAACTAAACATCAAATATCCAAAATAAAATGTGTAGGAAGGAACTGCAGATGCTGGTTTATTCCAAAGATAGACACAAAATGCTGGAGTAACTCAGCGGGACATACAGCATCTCTGGAAAGAAGGAATGGGTGACGTGTTGGGTTGAGACCCTTCTTCAGACTCAAGTCTGAAGAAAGGTCTCGACCCAAAATGTCACCCATTCCTTCTCTCCAGAGATGCTGCCTGTCCTGCTCATTTACTCCAGCATTATATGTCTATCTACCCAAAATAAAACCCCATACTAACTAGGAATTCTAATCTGGAATTATAAAAACAAACAAGTCATTAGCAATGAAGATCAAAAATAGCCCTAGACTCTTGTTAAAAATCCATCCGACTTACTAATGTTCTTCAAGGAGGAAATCGGCTAACCTAAAATCTACCCTGCATGCGACTCCAGGCCCACCAATGTGGTTGACTATTAAATGCCTGTGAAATAGCCTAGCAATCCATCCATTTTGAGGAATGGGTAATAAACGCTGGCCTTGCCCGCAGAGTCCAGATCCTGAAAAGTGAATGAAAACGGTGCTTCTTTCAACATTCTTGCGTTCTCCTGTCATCCTCCAAGAAAATTGCCAATAAAGAGTCCTGGTTATGAAATGTAATCTGACCCAATCTGATCTTTACAAATCCTGGTATTTACACAACAGAGCCTCAAAAAAAGATAATGGGAGACAGACAATTTCAGAGATTGTCCGAAATCCCCAGATGGTTCAATTAAAATCTGTTGCAATTTTCTTATTTAGGGGCGACAAGGTGGCGCAGCAGTAGAGTTTGCTGCCTTACAGCGACAGAGACCCAGGTTCGATCCTAGTTAGGGGTGCTTGTCTGCAGGTTCTCCCTGTGACCTGCGTGGGTTTTCTCAGAGAACTTTGGTTTCCTCCCACACTCCAAAGATGTGCAGGTCTTTAGGCTTGGAATAACTGCAAAAAGAAAATTAGCCCCAGTGTGTAAGATGGTGGAAGATTACATCCTTCATGTGGTCTGCCCTGTTTCGACTAATGCAATCAACTCGACGTGCACAAACGTAAGATCAAACAGAACCAGTTGTCCAACAACTTTGGGCTGTACACGCCACACGAAAGAAGAAGTGGGGATCGCTGGTCGGCGTGGACTCGGTGGGCCGAGGGGCCCGTTTCGGCACTGTATCTTTAAACTAAACTAAGTTTGACGGATTTTCAAAGTCTGTAGTTATATCCATCATCATTACTCTGTGTTGACTGATAAATTAGATACAATAGTTCAATAATTTCACGGTGAAACAGTACTATTCTTTCTGAACTATTATTAAACAGAATTCATCAAATACATGCTAACATTTATTACAGTGAATTTGGCAGTTTTGGGAAAAGAAATGGCATGGACAAGTTTCAATTAGTAAAATCACAAATTTGGCAGAAAAAGCAATCTTATGTGGCTAACGTGCTGATGCAAGAGTTTTTTTTGTAAGAGTCTTCTATGAACTCAGTGTGCTGTCCTCCACTTAATGTTACAACTATTACAATCAACCACAGAAATATATATAACTACAAACCCTTGAGTACGGACTAATCTGTCAAAGTCAGTTATCAATTTTAAGCCATATCAGTAATTAATCTAACTTTTCACCTCTATTAATCAAGTGCGAATATAATCAATTCACAATACATGGCTGTGAAAAGCTAAACAGACAGGTTTGCAGCCTTTGCAATATTTGCTTGAAATTCACCCAATTAATTTTGCAGCAATAAAAAGAGCTAAATAGACAATAGGTGCAGGAGTAGGCCATTTGGCCCTTCGAGCCAGCACCGCCATTCACTGTGATCATGGCTGATCATCTATGATATGAACATGAAATATTCATACCCAGGATTATAATTCTCACGTACAAGGCACATTAAGCTGAAAGCACGTCAAACTGGATAGGGTACAGAGATGTACAAGGATGTTGCCAGGGCCTGGGGGTCTGAGCTATAGGGAGAGGTTGAGAAAGCTAGGACTCTATTTCTTAGAGCGCAGGAAGATGAGAAGTGATCTTATTGAGGTGTATAAAAACATGAAAGGAATAGATTGGGTAGATGCACAGAGTCTTTTACCCAGAGTAGGTGAATTGTGGACCAGAGGACATAGGTTTACGGTGATGGGGGAAACAAAAAAAACAAAAACAAAAAAAAAGGAATCCGATGGGTAACTTTTTCACAAAGGGTGGTGGGTGTACGGAACAAGCTGTCAGAGGAAGTGGTTGAGGCAAGGACTATCCCATCATTTAAGAAACAGTTAGACAGGTAAATGGATAGGACAGATATGGAGGGATATGGACCAAATGCAGGCAGGTGGCATTAGTGTAGCTGGGACATGTTGGCCGGTGCGGGCAAGTTGGGCCGAAGGCCTGTTTCCACACTGTGTCACTAAATGAAATGACATCAGCAAAGTGACTGTAATATGCCAATGGTTGTTTAGCAAACCAGAACTCAGCAATAGAGATATGGAAACACGATGGTAGTGTAAACATCAGCCGACTACAGATTGTTAATTCCCAACGCTATTATTAATGCAGCTAAGAGTCGTCAAGGGGATTAATGATTGATACATCACAAATCTACTCACTGGGATGCTAACTTAACGACTGGGAAAGAAAATGGGTTGAATGTATGCAGCAAAATCACATGGCTTAATCAGCAGGTCTTGTGTATGTATCCAACTACAAAGGGGTGTCTACCAGAGACGGTAGATATGCATAATCATTGGGGTCAATCACCCAGAAAAGAGCTTATAAAAATATGCATTTTTGTCAGTGATAGAACATAGAACTGTAGAGCACAAGAACAGGCCCTACAATCCACAATATACGTGTCGAACATGATGCCAAGACCATCACTTATCTACCTGCACATAACCCATATCCCTCCATATCGCTATCCATAAGCTTTTTAAATACTTGCTTCAAACGCCACACCCAGTAAAGCGTTAGAGGCACTTATGCAAGAAAAGACTTGCCCCACACATCGCCATTAAACTTTGCCCTTCTCACTGTAAAGCAATGCCCTCTAGCATTTAATGCACAGAAGCATCAGAAGACACCAAGAGGTGATGAAAGAGACCCAAAGTGGCCATTAGAAATAGACGAGACGAGCAAAACTGCAGAACACCATTACGACATGGACGAGTGAACTGTTCGTCCAATGTTGAGATGACAACATTTGTTACAAAAAATTGCTCAAGCAGAAAGTTACAAACTATGATGATTTTGACATGATAAAATACAACTGATCTGCTGAAATAGCGCTGTTACAAATTTACTGGAAAATCCAACAGCTTCCTGCAACACCAAGAGGCCAAAATGTTGTTCACCTTATTGCTCCACTATATTATATTCTAGGGTATTATAGGTTCATGGAGCTAAAACTGTAATAAAAACCATCCGTCAGACTGCTTGGTGTATTATTTCAGATGGAACTTAAGAACCAAGAAAGGAAAGCTGCTGTAATTTCTCACACAAGGAACTTTATCAAACTGTCAGGTTATATTAAGTGTTGGAAATAAGTGTGGAGAAATAGCATGTGAATTTGCATCGAGACAGGGGGGGGGGGGGGGGGGGGGGGGGGGGGGGGGGGGGGGGAGGCACTTGGGAGGTCAACTGCAAGAGAAACGTATACAGTAAAAGGTAGGAACATCGATGTATATCGAGATATCTTGAGGTGTGTCCATAGCTTCCCGAAAGTGGCAACAGAAGTGGATGGGGTGGTAAAGAACGAGTCCAACATACATGCCTTCATGAGTCAGCGAACATAGCATAAATGTCAGTGTTACATTAGAGCTGTATAAAACATGGGTGGGGCCATGTTTTATACAGTATTTGCCTCTAATAATTTTTTTTAAAAATTAATAATTTTTTTTTTTTTTTTAAAACATGGTGGGGCCACACTTGGAGTATTATGTGCCATTCCGGTCACCACATTATAGCCAAGATGAAGGCTTTGGAGAGGGTGCACGAGAATGCTCCATGAAGTGTATTAGGCATAAGGAGTGGATGGACTAACTTAGAATGTTTTTTTCTGGAACATGGAAGGCTGAGGGGGCAACCTGATAGACACACATAGGCTAGATAGTCAGGGTCTTTTTCTCAGGACGGAAATGTCAAAAATAGAGGACCAAGAGAGAGGGAAAGTTTAAAAGAGAAGTGCAAGGCAAGATTTTTGTCACACACACCGTGGGCAGGTGGTAGAAGCAGACACAATAGCAATGTTTAAGAGGCATTTGGACAGACACACGAACAGGCATGAAATAGAGGGATACAAGAAAATGGGATTAGTTACATTAGTATCATAGCAGGCACAGAGATAGTGGGCCAAAGAGCATGTCCCTGTATTGAAGACCGACACAAAGAGCTGGAGTAACTTAGCGAGTCAGACAGCATCTCTGGAGAAAAAGAATAGGTGACATTTCGGGTCGAGACCCTTCTTCAGACTGAGAGTCAGGAGCTGCATTGTTTCCCTGCAAGTGCGAATTTTCGGGTTAGGCATTAATGAGGCCAGCATTTCTTGCCCATCCTTAAACGTCCTTAGTGAGCCACCTCCATGAACTGCTGCAGATCTCTGGTGATGCAATGATTTGTTGGTAGGGCAAATGCACGGCTACTACAATCTGCATAATGCTCCCTTGAGATCTGGTGATGCCTCTTCTTAGGATTTGCTTATGATCGCAAAGTTGATAGATTAGCAGGAACAATTTCAATATGGAATCTTTGTATTTCTCAATTTATATCACAAGCTAATTGGGGATGAGAGGGAGGGATAGAAACAGCCAGCAATCAGCACACAGCAACGATAACAAACAATGCAATGTTTCTGAAGTCACCCAGTATGAATCACCCACAAATTGACTGTATTCCATTATGAATCCTTGCCAATTATTTTACTGTGAGCCTTAGCCTTCTTGTTCACACTTGAAAGAAAGTGTTGGCTTAATGACTCACTACACTGGAGATAAAATATTCAGTGTTCAATGGGAGTGCACATCAATTTATCAGCACCTAAAGGCCAAAGTCAATCTGGCATCTCCCTGCTGTCGATTAGTAAATTGTATTATATTCAGAAAACAATCAAAACCAGTTAGATGTGAAAGCTAATGTTCTTTTTGAATAGCACTGCGATGGAGAGGAGATAGCACCCCAATCATAGAAAGGCAAGAAAAAGATTTAAAACCCCAAATTGATCTGTTTCATTGCAATTGTTCAAAATAAAAACAAATGTGCAATTCGTCAGTGCAAAACTGAGCCTGTACCTTTAAAATATGAGAAAAGGTAATATCCAGGTCAAACAGACTGCAAACTGCAGCGCAAAACAATGCATGTCTCTAATAGGCATTCTAACTCAAAGGCCTGCCAGTCTTTTGACCTTGCTTTTAACTGGGTGACAAAACCTTATTTGGGAACTATGGAATGTCTCAGTTTACAAAACAACTTGATCTGAAGCCATATTTATTTCTGATGAATCTCTATGAAACTATCATTGACTCTGATGTTCTACGCCCCTCCTCAGCATTAAAATATTTATTTTCTTTGAATTCCTGCAGGACCAATTACATTTTTCTTACTTGAGTCAACGATTGTTACTTATTGTACTGTAAACTTAGCAAACTTTATCACAAAACAAGCATTCTTAATGTACAGCACAAGAATGTTGTATGTAGGTACAACACTTTCTATCAGCTGGGGATATAAATAGAATGGTGCTGTCCCCCAAAATATGTTTTGGTTTTCCCAAAATCCAACTCACAAGATCGATCATTTGCCCTACAAATAACATGTACAGATTTTTAAATTCTTGCCAAACAAAAAAAAGACTTGTTCAAAAGTGCGGCATGGTGGCACAGCAGTAGAGTTGCTGCCTTACAGCGCTTGCAGCCCCAGAGATCCAACTACAGGTGCTGTCTGTACGGAGTTTCTACGTTCTCCCAGTGACCACGTGGGTCTACTCCTAGATCTTCAGTTTCCTCCCACACTCCAAAGTCGTACAGTCTTGTAGGTTAATTGGTTTGGTATAAATGTAAATGTGTGTAGGATAGTGTTAAAGTATGGGGATTTGTGTGATGGACCTGTTCCCGCACTGTATCTCTAAATTAAACTTTAAAAACTCACAGAAATAGGTCTTGTCAATAATAATTATGACAAGCTGCAAAGGTTGTTGGCCATTAATTCTCCAGAGTCCAGTTTTCTGTTGTCCAATCTACTTGATTAACAAAATAATTAAAATTTTCTTCTAAAATGTATTTGTTTTCAAAAGATCAGAAATACCATGAAGAATGAATAATGATTTCTGGCCAAAAATAGCAAGGGCAAGTGGGAAGCTATTAAGAAACAGAAGAGCCAGAAAATGATGAGAAAAAAAGGTTTTGCCTTTAAAACCTTTTAAGTGATTCCAAGTCCTTTTAAAACTTTAAAATTCTCAAAACTTTCCAAAAGTTAAATTCCTCCAGCTAATGCCCAGGGGCATGTACTTCCCCAAACTAGCTATATGGTTGCAGCTCTCATTAATCAACCTATTGTCACAAAGATGCTCTCCCTATTGCGACCCCTGCTTTGCAAAATGCCACTGTTACTGTGCCCTCCATAATGCTGGAGACATTTGGGTTCAGATTGGGTGACCGACTTGGACACTCAAGAATTGACCATTTTTAGCTTTGAAAATCTCTTTTGTTGCTTTAGCAGTATGTTTAGGATCATTGTCTTGCTGTAGAATGAAACGCCAGCCAATGTGTTTTGAGGCATTTGGTTGAACTTGAGCAGATAGGATGCGACTACACATTTCAGAATTCATTATGCTAATACCATCAGCAGTTGTATCATCAATGAAGATGAGCCAGTACTTCAGCAGCCATACATGCCCAGGCCATAACACCCAAACCACTGTGTTTCACATATGAGGTGGTATGCTTTGGATCTTGGGCAGTTCCTTCTCTCCTCCATACTTTGGTGTTGCCATCACTCTGATATGTTAATCTTCATCTCAGCTGTCCACAAGACCCTTTTCCAGAACTGTGGTCGCTCTTTTAAGTACTTCTTGGCAAACTGTAACTCGCCCACCCTATTTTTGTGGCTAACCAGTGGTTTGCATCTTGCAGTGTAGCCTCTGTATTTCTGTTCATTAAGTCTTCTGCGTACAGTGGTCATTGACAAATCCACACCTGAACAGTGTTTCTGATCTGTTGGCCACGTGTTTGGGTTTTTTTCATTATTATAGAGAGAATTCTTCCGTCATCTGCTGTGGAGGTCTTCCTTGGCCTGCCAGTCCCTTTGCGATTAGTAAACTCACCAGTGCTTTCTTTCTTCTTAATGATGTTCCAAACAGTTGATTTTGGTAAGCCTAAGGTTTGGCTGATATCTCTAACAGTATTATTCTTGTTTCTCAGTCTCATGATGGCTTATTTGACTTTCATTGGCACAACTTTGGTCCTCTTGTTGATTAACAGCAATAAAAGTTTCCAAAGGTGATGGAAAGACTGGAGGAAAGACTAGGTGCTGAGAGGTATTTTATACCTGCATTGAGAGGCAATTAAACACACCTGAGCAATTACAAACACCTGTGAAGCCATGTGTCCCAAACATTATGGTGTCCTGAAATGTGAGGGGGGGGGGGGGGGGAGAGACACTATGTATAAACACAGCTGTAATTTCTACAGGGTGAAACCAAAATGTATAAAAATGACCTTTAATAAAATCTGACAATGTGCACTTTCACCCCATGTGATTTTTTTCTATTACAAATATCAAATTGTGCAATACAGAGGCAGATAAATATATGATGGGTCTTTGTCCCAAACATTATGGAGAGCACTGTATGCGTCAGAACTGCCAGCTGAAGTTTGGCTAAGAATCAATGAAGCAACCCACTCAATATGCTGCTACTCACAGCGAATCTCAATTCTGTGGCACTTCGTTGGTCAGAGCCAAATACCGTTCTGTTTAAATTGGCATCTCCAGTTTTTCTGTTCCCAAATCCCAACTGATTACTCATCAATCATTTCTGTGCCATTGGCATTTTGTGCTCTCCATCCTCTGCACTGTAACAGCAGAATTCTTCCAAAAAACATTAGAAATTAAGTCAAAAAGCCAACACAAATTTTATTGCATTTTAATTTGAAGGCATCAGCAAAGAAGGTGGTGGCATCGATGCCTTCCTGGAAAAAAATTAATCTAGCAACAATTTCATAATGGAGACACAAGGAACTGCAGATGCAGTTTACAAAAAAAAGGATGCAAAGTACTGGAGGAACTCAGTGTGTCAAGCAAAATCTCTGGTGAACATGGATAGGTGACATCTCAGATTGGGACTCTTCGTCAAATTCATAATACATTGATGTATTAGACAGAGGTATTATATTTGAAGTTTATTATAGAGCTGACATTTGTGATGCCAGTGTTACTGTTTCTTTTTACAATGACAGGTTAAGCAAGCAATTCCAAGCAGGCTTATTTCCAATGACATGTTTCTTTTTACAATTACAGGTTAATCAGGCAGCTCCAAATATACAATACAAGGTGTGAAATAAGATCCTTAGCAGGAAGGTGCTGAGAACGCCTACTGCAGATCTGCTGGAATTAACTCATAAAACTGGATCATCAATTTTAAATGGAAAAAAGACATGGTTAGAGCAATGTTCACATACTGCAGATTTCTCACATGCATTTTGAATAGAGATGCAAGTCTAAGATTATTTTGGCACTCTTGAACAGTTCTCTCCAAGCAATCCTTGGAGAGCACCTCCAAAATTATCCTCTGCTGGAAATTATACCATCTCCCAAAGATCGGGTAGTGGTTACATTAATCTATCTTATAACTTTAGCTGTTGTTAAATGAAGTGAAAAAAAGTTACCCAGCAAGGTCAATTTCAAAAAGCAGAACGATTTTAAACCCAGTTGGAAAATTATAGTTATTTACAATTAAGGTGGATTGAGTATATCCTCTGGGACAGTCTGCTATCATGTTATTAACAAACATTTTGCATTCCAAAACAGGCATTTAAAAAAATTCACTCAAGCTAGAAATTGATCGGGCGCATCATTCTAGATTTTAAAACAGTTTGTTCAAACTATACTGAAAAAAATGGTAACAATACTCTTTAATTACGATACCCTCTTACAATTAAGATTATTCTTACACTAACTGCATTCAGATTCATGAGCAATTTTCAACGGACATTTCCACCAAGCCCTTCCAATGTAAAGAAACTTTAAAAATATATAAAGGTGTGTACAACAAATTGCCCAATGTCAATTCAAAGCTACAATGATTAACAAAACGAGTTATTTCATGACACAAATTCGACCCCACACCCAAGTCAGCAACCAAACCAACTCTCCTCCCCAAATAAAAAGGTTAATCTAGATCCTTCCATTCCAACTCCTCCCCGAGAATCACAAGATCACTCGAACTAAACATCGCAAAAGTGTAACAAAAAAGTTCAAATGCACTTGCGGGCTACTTAAATTAAATATAATAGTGTAAATAAGTTCACGTGCCAAATTAAAACAGACATCACATTCCTTAGTTTGCATATTTTAACAATTGCCACACCCGGGGAGCATGCAATACTTAAAAACGCAAGTTTTAAAGATAAAGAAAAGGGCGTTTTTGAGAAGCAGCGAGGTCTGCAGTGCTGGTATAAGGGGTGGGGGTGAGCAGGTTAGAGGGGAGTTGGTGGTGGTGGGAGGGAGGTGAAGGGGACAGGGCAGGTGCAAGGTTGGGGAAGTTGGAGGTGAAGGGGGCAGGGTGTAAGGCTGGCTTCGAAGACTGGAGTAGGATAGGGTGTAAAGTAAGACTGGGGGAAGTTGGTGGTGGGAGGTGAAGTGGACAGACTGGGTGCTTGGCTGCGACAGGGTGCAAGGCTGGAGAAAGTTGGTGGATGGGGAAGGAGAGGTTCGAAGACTGGGGTAGGAGAGGGTGTAAAGTAAGACTGAGGGAAGTTGGTGGTGGAAGGTGCAGGGACAAACTGGGTGTTAAAGAAGGAGCTGCAGATGCTGGAGAATCGAGGGTTACACAAAAGGCCGGAGAAACTTCAGCGGGTGCGGCAGCATCTAAGGAGCGAAGGAGATAGGCGACGTTTCGGGTCGAAACCCTGCTTGGCTGGGACAGGGTGCAAGGAAGGCTGGAGAAAGTTGGTGGTGGAAAGCGGAGGGGCCGGTCAATGGCCACACTCACTCACTCGCTCACCTTGTAGACGCCCTCGGTCATTCTGTGCACCTCATCCGTGCGGGACATGGCGGCGACTACAAGTTCTCCTCTCAGTCAGCACCCGGCAAGTCACAAGAGTAATCTAAAACAAAGTTACTCCGCGCCCCGTTTAAAAAGCCTCTCTCGCCCCCTGAAACTTTTTTTTCTCTCTCTCACACACACTTGCTTTTGACAGTCAAGCCTCCAAGACGCCCCCGGTGCTTCTCCGCCAGCGAGCGTCGCCTAGGAACGCGAGTGAGGAGGAACCTCCCGGCGAAGACAACCTAACGCGACTGCACGGGAGGAGTCGCCCAGCCTCCGCCCACCCCCACCACCGCGATTGGCCCGGCTGGCGGGACCCCGCGCGCCCATTGGTCGCCGCCACCGTCAATCGCCGCAACTCCCGCCCCCTCGCTAGTCGCAGTCGGTTGAGCTGACACTCGCTGACGTCACGGCCCGGGCTCCCAGAGAAGGTTTGCAGCAGCCACAAAAAAAAGCTTTTTAAAATTCATTTTAAAAAAACGCAAATTATTTCCATAGCAACCAGGGTTGCAAACTGTATTAGAAATCCCCTTCGCATGCATAAGAGTGTGAACCAAATGGGTAACATTGGCAGCAAATGCAAGTTTTGTTTTTTAAACTGGTGGTTATAGACAATAGACAATAGGTGCAGGAGTAGGCCACTCGGCCCTTCGGGCCAGCACCGCCATTCAATGTGATCATGGCTGATCATCCCCAATCAGTACCCCGCTCCTGCCTTCTCCCCATATCCCCTGACTGCTATTTTTAAGAGCCCTATCTAGCTCTCTCTTGAAACTGGACCACCGGTGGTCATACTTTTTTTGTGAAGCATTCGTAGAAGGAGCAAAAACAAGTAATAATTGCAAATCAATCTAATGTGAGCTCATCTGTGGGCATGGTGAATCATTCCTAACCAGCGTTGACTCAGATGCTAAGGCATGACTCCCAATGCCTCTACTTTATATTAATGTCATTCCAAACTAATCAGCATAAGTGATTTACTGCGAATTTTTAATCCAAAAAGCCAGATTGCAGATTGTGGCAGTACTCTTTTAATTCGTGATACACGGTTTGCTGCTACTGCAAATTTATTCAAAGATTTTCACCAGCTGCAAGTTAATCATTTAATTTTCTTGATTTGGTGAATAGAAATGGTAAAAGCCCAGATCTCCTATTCCATGGCTCCCCCTTCAGGGAAACTCCTCCATTTTTTAGCAACAAAAGGCGCAGTTTGCAAATCCTCTAAGGTTTCTTTTCCAGAAATCAGTGTCTGTATGCTTCAGCGATCTGCAGTTATTAGAATCCCCATTTCTAAATTAAATGCTGACATTGGAAAATGTGATGGTAGTTTTCTTCAACTTTTATGCTTTGCTGCAATGGCAACTCAAGTTTCACTGCACCAATTGGTGTATGTGACAATACATGTCCTTTGTCCTTTGGTGCAGCTTTATAGGATGCTGCAAATGAAGAAACTCAGTTCTGGGGAAACTCAGCAGGTGAGGCAGCATGTCTGAAGAACATGGATAGGCGATGTTTCAAGTCGGGGTCCTTCTTCAGACTGACATAGTAGGGGGAGGAAAGCTGGAAGAGAGATGGGGGCAGGAGAGAGAGCTTTTGATAGAGCTCAAAGATAGCAGAGTGAGGGGATATGGGGCGAAGGCAGGAACGGGGTACTGATTGTGGATGATCAGCCATGATTACATTGAATGGCAGTGCTGGCTTGAAAGACCGAATGGCCTACTCCTGCACATATCGTCTAGGACAAACCCTAGTAATAGGTGGAGTTGGGTGAGGGGGGGGGGGGGATTGGAGTGAGACAAAAGGATTAAGAGTTGAGAATTGTGAAGCCAGAAGAATGAAGAGATCTTATTGAAACACATCAGATTCTGATGTTGATAGTATGGGTGTTTCTTTTAGTGGGATTATCTAGACTGACTGGTTCAATGGTGAAATGGTGCCTTATTTGCAAGCACTTGCCGTCAGGGTAGGCAAGGTAGGCACTGACTACGCTCACTAAAATTATAAAATGGTAATTATTAAATATAAATAGTAAAGGCATGGGAGAATTATGCCTACACAAGAGATCGATCTCTTAGGTAGGCATATTTCTCCATGCCTTTCATGTGCAGTACATGTAATATGCGAAAGTATGAGCAGCTCACATGCCGTCAACACAGCTTCAAACCTTCAATGACAAGGGCAGCTGAAGGCAGCTGAAATTCTGCCTTTGCACCGTGGACTGCGCATGAGCAACAGCCTACTGCGCATGCGCAGCGCAAGTTTCTTGGCGGGTTTTTCAAACATGGATTGTCCTTATCTTAACAGTATCTTAGGAAACAAAGAGAGAAGATTGGAGTACGTGTACAAATAATATGGTAAGTACATTTCTTTGAGCTATATGTTTTTAAATACCATATTCATCGGCAATGAAGACGCTATTGTTTTTACCCAAAAATAAGGCTCAAATATTTCCCTGCATCTTGGAGGCCGAAGGTCAGGTTGTTCGACAAGAAAGATAGACTTGCCTACCCCACAGTACAATAACATCAAGAACGATGTTGCTGTACTGAGGGATAGCCAATTCTATCCCTCATTGCTGGCAGCTGGAAGTGGCTATAAAAGGACAGCGCCGCTGGGGGGGCCAGTTCCTTTCACAGCGTATGGGGAGTCTGGCCTGGGGTAATGTTGAGGAATGGGCAGGAGCGTTGAGAAGAAGGGGGATCCTTCCTCCACCCCACCCATTCAAGAAATCAGAATGAAGGAGATTTGGAAGCCTTGGGCAAATTGAATTGTGACTTTCTTTCTGTATTTTTTTTTCAGCGTGAGAAATTCTATGTCCCACCAGCCTTCTTTCAATATTTAGCAACAAAATGGGGGTGCGACTTAATTGCCGGGAAATACGGTAATTTATCAAGCGATATGGCTTTTGAAGACTTTATAAAAGTCGACTGACAGCTTACGGAGAGGAGAACAAACTGCGCATGCGCGGTTTAAGATTTATTAAAAGCCGACTGACTGCCTACCACACATGCCTGCTTATTTGTCACATCTGCAACTGCACGGTGACATTTATGTTGCATAATTACCCTTGCAGAAGTCTTGGCACCATTCCCAAAGTAATATCTACCCATGCCCGCAGACTGCTGGAGAAGTTCCCGATCCAGGGCCTTCCTCCATCATCTTCAACCAGATATCCCTCTCCTCGTTTGGCCATCTTTGTGTCCCCATAGTTTCAGAATAAGGGGTCACCCAATTAAGACAGAAATGGGAAGGGATTTCTTCCCTGATGGGGTCATGAATCTCTGAAATGTTCCACTACCAGCGAGCTATGGAGCTGAAGTCATTGAAAATGTTTAAGGCAGACTGTGACATAGAAACATAGAAAATAGGTGCAGGAGTAGGCCATTCGGCCCTTCGAGCCTGCACCGCCATTCAATATGATCTATATCGGTGAGACCAAGCGGAGGCTTGGCGATCGCTTCGCCGAACACCTCCGCTCGGTCCGCAATAACCAACCGACCTCCCGGTGGCTCAGCACTTCAACTCCCCCTCCCATTCCACAGACCTCTCGGTCATGGGCCTCCACGGCCCAGAGTGAGCAACACCGCAAGCTGGAGGAACAGCACCTCATATTCCGCTTGGGGAGTCTGCATCCTTTGGGCTTGAATATTGAATTTTCTCAATTCTGTTAACCCTTGCTGTCTCCTCCCCTTCCCACCTCTCCCTCAGCCCTCGGGCCCTGGCATTCCCTCTATCTCTATCTCCCTCCCCCACCCAAGTCGCACCAGCTTCTCATTTTCACACACAAACAGCTTACAATGGCTTGTTCCCTTTATCACCGATACTTTTTTGCATATCTTTCACTCATTGTTCCTTATCTCTCCACATCACCATCTATATCTCTCGTTTCCCTGATCCCTGACCAGTCTGGGGAAGGGTCTCGACCCGAAACGTCGCCTATCTCCTTCGCTCCTTAGATGCTGCTGCACCCGCTGAGTTTCTCCAGCTTTTTGTGTACCCGCCATTCAATATGATCATGGCTGATCATCCAACTAAGTATCCCGTACCTGCCTTTTCTCCATACCCACTGATCCCTCTAGCCACAAGGGCCACATCTAACTCCCTCTTAAATATAGCCAATGAACTGGCATCAACTACCTTCTGTGGCAGCAAATTCCAGAGACTCACCATTCTCTGCTTTTCTCATCTTGGTCCTAAAAGATTTCCCCCTTATCCTTAAACTGTGACCCCTTGTTACCCCTTAAACTTCCCCATCGGAAACAATCTTCCTGCATCTAGCCTGTACAACCCCTTAAGAATTTTGTACGTTTCTATAAGATCCCTCCTCAATCTTCTAAATTCTAGCGAATATAAGCCGAGTCTATCCAGTCTTTCTTCATATGACGGTCCTGACATCCCAGGAATCAGTCTGGTGAACCTTCTCTGTACTCCCTCTATGGCAAGAATGTCTTTCCTCAGATTTGGAGACCAGAGCTTTAATCTACAGGTGAGACATTGTCCATAGGTACACCAAGATTGAGAAGAGTTGGACCAAGACTGGTTCAGCTGTGATCTTATTGAATGGCAGAACACTGTTTGACCTACTGCTACTCCTGTGTCTTATGTTCATCTAAAAAACTGAAGGTTATTAGTGAAGCTGTTTGTGGCTAGCAGGCCCTAGTTTAGTTTAGAGTTGCAGCGTGGAAACAGGCCCTTCAGCCCACCAAGTCCATGCCGACCAGCGATCACCTGTATACTAATGATAGACATGAAAAGCTGGAGTAACTCAGCGGGACAGGCAGCATCTCTGGAGTGAAGGAATGGGTGTCGTTTCGGGTCGAGACCCATGTTCGTTCACCCATTCCTTCTCTCCAGTGACGCTGCCTGTCCCGCTGAGTTACTACAACCTTTTATGTCTGTCTTCGGTTTATACCAGCATCTGCAGTTCCTTCCCACACATCACCTGTACACTAGTACTAATCTGCACATAGGGACAATGTACCGAAGACAATTAACCTACAAACCTGCACGTCTTTGGAATGTGGGAGGAAATCGAAGAACACGGAAAAAAAACGCTTGGTCACAAGGAGAACGGGCAAACTCCATACAGACAGCACCCTATAGTCAGGATCAAACCAGGGTCTCTGGCGCTGTAAGGCAACAACTCTACCGCTGCGCCACCCTAAATTTTGTTAAAGAACAAACGATGATCTCTGGTATTTGGATCGCTCAGTGTTGGACTTGGTGGTGAGACTCCCTGATATTTCTCACAGCCTCTAATATACCCTGTTTCAAATAAATATTTCAATCTACTGACTAGTTTGCGCCACACCTTACAATCTTGAACAACCCGTTCCTAATTATTGGCATCAATGTTGCAGAAACGCCCTGTTGATTTTAGTTGCCCTTGAACACCTCTTTTGGTTTTCACGAATGCTTCATAGTGTGTAGATAGCCAGGTGGTCATCTGTCATTCTATTAGCCCTGTCCCAGACTGATTCCCGGGATGGCAGGACTTCCATATGAAGAAAGACTGGATAGACTCGGCTTGCTCGCGCTAGAATTTAGAAGATTGAGGGGGGATCTTATAGAAACTTACAAAATTCTTAAGGGGTTGGACAGGCTAGATGCAGGAAGATCGTTCCTGATGTTGGGGAAGTCCAGAACAAGGGGTCACAGTTTAAGGATAAGGGGGAAATCTTTTAGGACCGAGATGAGAAAAACATTTTTCACACAGAGAGTGGTGAGTCTGTGGAATTCTCTGGCACAGAAGGTAGTTGAGGCCAGTTCATTGGCTATATTTAAGAGGGAGTTAGATGTGGCCCTTATGGCTTGAGGGATCAGGGGGTATGGAGAGAAGGCAGATACGGGATACTGAGTTGGATGATCAGCCATGATCATATTGAATGGCGGTGCAGGCTCGAAGGGCCGAATGGCCTACTCCTGCTCCTATTTTCTATGTTTTTATGTCCCACGGTACGAGTTCATTCCAAGAGCACTCCCGAGTTTAAAAAAAGTCAAACTCGTGGTAAGCACGGAGAATGAACGTAGCGGGTATGTCGGAGCTCGGGGACGTCTCTTAGCGGCGCGTAACGCTAACGGCAGGTACTCGGGAAGACTCGTTAACGGCAGGTAAGCACGGGAAGACTTGTGATGATTTTTCAACACGTTGAAAAATGTCAACGAGAGCCCTGAGTACTGACGAGTGGCCATTACCATAAATCTCCGAGTTCGAATCAGGGCAAACTCGGGAGAACTCATAGAATGAACTCGTACCGTGGGACAGGGCTTTAACCACGTGGCCTGACAATCTACGTAACACCAAATAATACTCACTATTTGCATCCATAAGACTATAAGACATATAGTGCCCTCCATAAAGTTTGGGACAAAGAGCCATCATGTATTTATTTGCCTCTGTACTTGTGCGCATACTCTTTGAAAGAACTGTTCAAATTCTTCCACTCTCCCCTGCCTTTTATAGGTAGCCCTTCAAAATTCCCAGCATTCTGTGATATCCTGAAAGGCATTAGAAGCAAATTAGTTAATGCCTTTTAATGCTATTGTTCTTGAAGAAGGGTCCTGACCCGAAACGTCACCCATCATTTTTCATAAAAACATAGAAAATAGATGCAGGTGTAGGCCATTTAGCCCTTCGAGCCAGCACCGCCATTCACTATGATCATGGCTGATCATCCAAAATCAGTACCCCGTTCCTGCTCCCTCCCCATATCCCTTGATTCTGTTAACCCGAAGAACCCTCTCTGGCTAAACCCCTCCCTTCACCACCTCCAGTTTAAATTCCAATTGGAATATTTTGGAGGACCAAGTAACCAAGAACCAAGAACTATATCTAACTCTCTCTTGAAAAGCTTTTCTCCAGAAAAGCTGCCTGACCTGCTACGTTACTCCAGCACTTTGTGTCTATCTTCAGTAAACCAGCATCTGCATTTCCTTTCTACACACTATGCCTGCTCCACTGCGAAATCTCCTCAAGGTCATAACAAATAGGAGCAGAATTGGGCCATCCAGCCCATCAAATCTACTCTGCCATTCAATCATGGCTGATCTATCTCTCCCTCCTAACCCCATTCTCCTGCCTTCTGACACCCGTACTAATCAAGGTGTGCCTACTTCAAATAAGTTTTCCTCTCTCAGACAGCAGTTCTGTCGGACCCTCTGTCACTGCTCCCCCTCTGCCATTCCTACTGCTCTACCACCACGTTTTAACCCGGAGAATCTGAGGAAGGGTCCTGATCCGTAAAGTCTCCCATCCTTGTTCTCCAGAGATGCTGCCCTGACCTAGCCCTTTGTGTCTATCTACAGTATAAACCAGCATTTGTAGTTCCTTTCCACACATTCTTGAGCTCTGGGTCTTTTATCACTTTGTCTACTCCACTGCAAAACCTCCTCAAGGTATGCCTACTTTGAAGAAACCTCCTGTCTCACAACCTCCTGTCTAACTGCTCCCCCCTCTGTGATTCAACCCTTCCCTCCTACTCTACAACCACATCCTTACCCAGACTCGAAAAGGTGTGAAGAAGGGTTTCGGCCCGAAACGTTGCCTATCCCCTTCGCTCCATAGATGCTGCTGCACCCGCTGAGTTTCTCCAGCATTTTGTGTACCCTCTTTTATCCTAATTACTTTAAATCTAACTATCCTGAGCCCACATCATGTTGAGGTTTCTGAAATCTCTCCTTCGCCTTCTGCGTTCCAAAGAGAATGGTGTCAGATTTTTCCATTTTTCGGTATTCCTGATGTGGGTCATTTAAAGATTTGACATCCTTCCTGAAATGTGGTTGCCAGAATTGGACACAATAAATAGTGCAGTTGAGACACAACCCATGATTTATAGATTAGCACAGCTTCCTTGCGTTTGTGCACATTGCCGCTATTTATACATTGCCGCTGTTTACCCTCCTCCCATCCGGGAGACGCTACAGGTCCCTCCGCTGCCGGACCAGCAGGCTCAAGAACAGCTTCTTCCCTGCGGCTGTCACACTTCTCAACGCTGCACCTCAATGACTGCCTGTCTCCACCCCCCCCCCCCCCCCCCCCCCCCCCCCCCCCCCCCCCCCCCCCCCCCCCCCCCCGACTATCCAATCACCAGCAAATTGCATGGAGATACCAACTGCATTTCGTTGTCTCTGTATTGTACAATGCACAATGACAATAAAGATTGAATTGAATTGAATTGAATTGAATATAAGCCATTTATATTCTCTTAAGAGAATATACAGTCAAGTCAACGTGTTCATCCACATTAAAAGATTTTCTTTTGGTTCACCTTGACCTATTTAAAAAATATATCATTTTCAAACTCTGCAGAAATAAGAGAATGTGATGAATTTACAAGTAAACACATTTCCTTTTCCATTGTTAAACTGAGACCGAGATGTTAAAAAAGATCATCAAATGTTCTCCTTATTATTTTACGCTCTGGAAGTTCAGCACTCTTCCAAAACAATCAGTGAATGATATAAAGGAAACCGTTAAATTATTTCAAAAGTATCATAAAAAACTGCGGGTGCTGGAAGCCTGAGAGAAAATGCTAAAAATAGCCAGCAGATCAGGCAGTATCTTTACTTTAGAGATCCAGCGTGGAAACAGGCCATTTGGCTCACCAGGTCCATGTCGATGAGCGATCACCCCGCACACCATCACTATCCCAGACGTGATGGACAATTTACAGAAGCCAATTAACCTACAAACCCGTACGTCCTTGCAATGTGCGAGGAAACCGGAGCACCCGGAGAAAACCCACACCGTCACAGGGAGAACGTAGAAACTCCGTGCAGGCAGCACCCGTAGTCAGGATCGGACCCGGGTCTCTGGCGCTGTGAGGCAGCAACTCTACTACTGCGCCACTGTGCCGTCTTTGTGGACAAGTATTTCAAAATGAGTGTTTATCTTTAGATCTTCATAGCAACATTTTAACAAAAATAACAATAACTCTTTGTTGTACCAAAAAACAAGGTAATGGACAGAAGTTTTAAAAGTTTAGTTTAGAGATACAGCGCGGAAACAGGCTCTTTGGCCCACCGGGTCCGCGCCGACCAGCGATCCCCCACATTAACTCCTACACCCACTAGGGACAATTTTTACATTTACCAAGCCAATTAATCTCAAGAGTTCAAGAGAGTTTTATTGTCATGTGTCCCTGATAGGACAATGATTTTTCTTGCTTTGCTTTAGCACACCAGAACATAGTAGGTACGAATACTGAACAGATCAGTGTGTCCATTTACCATTGCATAAATATATACACACATGAATAATTAAACTGATAAAGTGCAAATAAACAGATTATTGGCTATTAATGTTCAGAGTTTTGTCTGAGCCGAGTTTAATAGCCTGATGGCTGTGGGGAAGAAGCTGTTCCTGAACCTGGTCGTTGCAGTCCTCAGGCTCCTGTACCTTCTACCTGAAGGATGGTATGATTCCTTGATGATGCCAACCTACAAACCTGTACGTCTTTGGAGCCTGGGAGGAAACCGAAGATCTCGGAGAAAACCCAGGCAGAACACGGGGAGAATGTACAAACTCCATACAGACAGCACCCGTAGTCAGGATTGAACCCGGGTCTCCGGCGCTGCATTCGCTGTAAGACAGCAATTCCTTTGCTCTTTGCTCTCCTCCCCGCTCTCTTCCCCATCCCAGACTATACATGTCTTTCCACTGGCTGGACAGCACTCCACAAAAAGCTTTTCACTGCACCCTGATACACTTGATGGGGTGGGAGATTGCAACCTTCACGTGGTCCACCCTGTTTCAACAAATGCTATCAACCTGGCGTGCACAAACAGAAGATCAAACAGAACAAGTTATCTTACAACTTGAGGGTACACAAAAAGCTGGAGAAACTCAGCGGGTGCAGCAGCATCTAAGGAGATAGGCGACGTTTCGGGTCGAGACCCTTCTTCAGTTTCTCCAGCTTTTTGTGTACCCTCGATTCTCCAGCATCTGCAGTTCCTTCTTTAAATCTTACAACTTGAGGCTGTGCACGCCATACGCAAGAAGAAGGAGAAAATATACGTGATAATAACTAATCATTTGCCAGACTTTGTCCCACCTCCAACCTCAATTTCCAGCTTTTTCCCCCTCTTACTCTAATCGGTCTGAAGAAGGGTCCCTCAACCCTAAACGTTGCCTGCCCATTCCCTCCACAGATGCTACCTGACCCGCTGAGTTGCTCCAGCACGTCTTGTGTTCTGCTCAAGACTCCAGCATCTGCAGTCTCTTGTGTCTGCTTTGCTCTGGTTGATTTCTTAAAGTTAATTTGTAATTGGTGCTAATCTTTATTTTCTTCACCCAGTAATTGAATAGGGAATTTTGTTTCCTCCCAAAAAGAGGAGATGTCAAGCATTATTCTCGATCAACATAATACTATTTGGGCTTCTTGGCGGGGATTGTTTTCTTTGCTCTTTTAGGTAATCAAGCAACCCGAAGCGTGACTGTAAGCATTTAAATCTGAGATAGACACACAGTGTTGGAGTAAAGGGCCTGTCCCACTTTGCCATCATTTACAGTGACAGGCCGGTAGTGACTGATGCGCGACTGTTGTGCGCGTCATCATGCGTTTGCACAGCCGTCTGGAGCGCGTGGCATCATTTGAATACCCAGTTTATGATATTTACCCAGTTTATGATATTTACCCAGTTTATGAGATTTATGGTGATTTTCTAAAATGTTCCAGTTTATGAGTGGTGCTAACGATTGTAAAAACTGCAGATGTAATGCCCTTAGTTCAGAATAAGAGGTGAATGAACAAGTTGCAAGCTGCAGACCAAATTAATTTGTGGGAAGGAGCTGCAGATGCTGGTTTAAATTGAAGATAGGCACAAAATGCAGGAGTAACTCAGCGGGACCGGCAGCATCTCTGGAGGGAAGGAAATGGATGATGTTTCAGTCTGAAGAAGGGTCTCGACCCGAAACGTCACCCTGTCCTCACTTGGCCGTCATTTATGCGACAGGCCAGTGGCGCGCGAAGATTTTGTGCAGCACGAAATCCTGGCGCGCTGCGCGATACCGCTCGCAACTTCACACTCCTTCACGCGCCCGTCCCGCGCTACCCATGCATAAATGGTGCGCAACTGACGGCCAAGTGGGACAGGCCCTTAACTCAGCAGGTCAGTCAGCATCTCTGGAGAAAAAGGAGAGGTTGACGTTTCGGGTTGGAACCCAAAGCATCACCCATCCATTTTCTCCAGAGATGCTGCATGACCCACTGAGTTACTCCAGTACTTTGTGTATCTACAGTATAAACCAGCATCTTCACTTCCTTCCTAAACATTTAAATCTAGTCTTGGTGCAAAAAACATGTCAAGGAATATGAGGAGAATATTATCATTATAGACAATAGGTGCAGGAGTAGGCCATTTGGCCCTTCGAGCCAGCACCGCCATTCAATGTGATCATCAGTACCCTGTTCCTGCCTTCTCCTCATATTCCTTGACTCCGCTATCTTTAAGTGCCCTATCTAGCTCTCTATCATGAACAGTGCTTTGGATTTATTTGTCTCTGATTTGTTCTGTGCCTTTTCACACAACTGGTATCCCTTTCCCCTGACTCTCAGTCTGAAGAAGGGTTTCAACCCAAAACGTCACCTATTCCTTTTCTCCAGAGATGTTGCCTGAGCCGCTGAGTTACTCCAGCATTTTGTGTCTATCATTGTAAGCAGGATCCTTCCCTCATACTTCCAGTCCCAGTGGATGGAACCTGATCAGGTAAGTAATAAGACTTTGCAGGGGTAGGCTGCACTGATTAAAACAGCTACATTCCAGCACTGTATCACAATACCCGTGACAGCCAATTATATTTACCTCTTACCCAGCTGAGCCGAAGATCAGGAAGCATAATTTCTCCCTAAGGAGAATGAAGATTGCACTCTTGGTCAGGCAAACAATGAAAATACCTAACGCCAGTGAATAAATGTTTTTCCGGGTTGAATTCCCCAGTTGCTGCCTATACACTGGAGTACTGTGAGGCTTGCTGCGAATCAACAGCACAGCCTATCCACGCATTGAGATGTTCTGTTTGCTTATTTTCTAAATGCTGTTCAGAGCCAAGTTTTGTGCATTTCTTTCCATTCCCGCCCCTTGTTTACAGTCCTTTGTAAACTCTCTGCGGAAAGGCACCTGACTCCACACAACGCCTTTCCCCCCACCCGAGCCTAGGACTCAGCGAGGTGCATAGGGCATAATGTCAACCCAGCCATTTCCGCTTCAGTATATGCTGAAGATTTTTACCTGCTTTATTTAAAACACTGCTTTTTAAATTTAGTTCAGAGATACAGCATGGAAACAGGCCCTTCGGCCCACTGAGTCCACAAAACCGTATATTACACCTGACTGTCTAAACGCAGTGCTATTGACGTCTCCGATTCATCAGCTCACACAGCAGTGTGTGCAGCAGTACATAATTAGTAACCCTCTCTGGGATCTCATAATTGCTTTGAAAGATTGAAAAAAATACAACATGGAAACAGGCCCTTCGGCCCACCAAGTCCATGCCAACCATCAATCACCCGTTCACACTGGTTCTATGCTATCCCACTGTCTCATCACCAAGTTCCTGGGGGTGCAGATCACTAACAGTCTGACCTGGTCACAAAACACACATCAATAGTTAAGAGAGCGCAGCAGCGGTTGCACTTTCTGCGCCGGATGACAAGAGCTCACCTCCCCCATCCCGTCCTCACCACTTTCTACAGGGGCACCATAGAGAGCATTTTGACCAGCTGCATCTCTGTCTGGTTTGGGGACTGCAAAGCCTCCAACTGGAAGTCCGAGCAGAGAGTGGTGAGGACGGCTGAAAAAATCATCGGGACTTCTCATCCTTCAATCCGGGACATTGTGTGCAAACGTTGCTTGTCCAAGGCCAACAGCATTATAAAAGACCCCACACATCTCCATCATGGACTGTTCACTCTGCTGCCCTCGGGCAAAAGTTATCGCAGTATAAGGAGCAGAACGGCCAGGTGTTGCAACAGCCTCTTCCCCCGAGCCATCAGACTCTTGAATTCCATAGAATGCCACTATTGCTATTTTATCTTTTTATCTATTTTATCCTTTTGTTATTTTATGTTGCACGGTGAGCCAGATGCAACGACATTTAGTTCAGACTCGCATTTATTGGTGTATTTTTGAATGACAATAAAGTCTTTGATTCATTTATTGACTCCCCGTACACTGTTATTTACAGAGACCAATTAATCTACAATCCCGCACATCTTTGGAAGATGGGAGGAAACCAGAGTCTGAAGAAGGATCCCAACCCGAAACATCACCCATCCTTTTTCTCCAGAATTCTGCCTAACCCGCCGAGTTACTCCAACACTTTGTGTCCATCTTCAGTGAAGTGGGTTGATTGCAGACTCAAAATGACAAATATTCGTTGCTGAGTTCAATATTATAATTATTTTTTGCAAAATGTTTGGGCAAATAAAAGCACAAAGGGTGGAAAAATATTAAGTAATATATTTTTTATTTACAAATAGTTGGCTGTGAAATCCAACCAAATATTAACCTGACATAGACTCTTCTCAAATGAAAAACAGAATAAGTTGGAAATACCCAACAGGTCAGGCAGCATCTGTGGAAAGAGAAACAGAGTTAGTGTTTCAGGATGAAGATATTTAACTCAGATTCTCTTTTCACAGATTCTGCTTAATATGATGAATGTTTCCATCATTTTCTTAAGTTTATTTCTACATTTGTTTTGAATCACATTACTGTCGCAACGTTTAAGAACTATTCAGACAGATACGTGGATAGGACAGGTTTGGAGGGATATGGACCAAACGCAGGCAGGTGGGACTAGTGCAGTAGGGACATTCAATTCAATTCAACTTTAATGTCATTGCACAGATACAAGTATGGGTACAACGAAATGCAGTTTAGCGTCAGTTCGTAGTAATAGCAATATATAAATAGATACAGAATGCAGACAATGTGGACGGAGAGACTGGAGAAATCTATCGGCGGGACTCCGAGTTCAGCAGTGTGATGGTGTTGTTGTAGAAGCTGTTCCTCATCCTACTAGTGTGGGACCTGAGGCTCCTGTACCGCCTCCCTGATGGTAGGAGGGCAAACAGTCCATGGTTAGGGTGGGAGGGGTCTTTGATGATCTTCCCGGCCCGTCTCAGACACCGTTTTCGGTGAAGGGCATCCATGGCAGGGAGCGGGGCACCGATGATGTGCTGGGCGGTTTTCACCACCCGTTGTAGTGCCTTCCTGTCTGCTACGGTGCAGCTGCTGTACCATACCGTAAAGCAGGTGGTCAGGATGCTTTCCATGGTGCAGCGGTAAAAGTTGGTCAGGATCTGGGAGGACAGGTGGGCTTTTTTGAGCCTTTTTGATCAGCTTGGAGGTGTTGAGGGACCAGGACAGATCCTCCGAGATGTGTACCCCGAGGGATTTGTAGTTGGAGACCCGCTCCACCTCAGTCCCGTTTATATGGATGGGGGTGTGTCTGCCCCCTCTGTTCTTTCTAAAGTCAACAATGATTTCCTTCGTCTTCTGGGAGTTGAGGACGAGGTTATTATTGGCACACCAGGTTGTCAGGTGCTGGACCTCCTCCCTGTAGGCTGACTCGTCGTTGTCGCTGATCAGTCCTACCACCGTGGTGTCGTCAGCAAATTTTATGATGGCGTTGGAGCCATACTTAGGGATGCAGTCATGGGTGAAGAGAGAGTAGAGGAGAGGACTGAGCACACAGCCCTGTGGCACGCCAGTGTTCAGTGTTATAGTGGAGGAGGTGAGGTTGTTGACCCTAACGGACTGTGGTCTGTTGGTGAAGGAAATCCAGTGTCCAATTGCAGAGGGAAGTGGAGATGCCAAGACCGCTGAGTTTGGTGATCAAGCTAGCGGGTATGACAGTGTTAAAGGCGGAGCTGAAGTCAATGAACAGCAGCCTGATGTAGGTGTTATTGCTGTCCAGGTGGGTCAGGGCAGAGTGTAGGGCCGCCGATATGGCGTCCTCTGTTGACCTATTGGTCCGGTAGGCAAACTGATGGGGGTCCAGTGTGGGGGGGAGGCTGGCTTTGAGGTGAGCCAAGATCAGCCGCTCGAAGCACTTGGCGATGACAGGGGTGAGTGCCACTGGCCGGAAATCATTGAGACTCCCTGTCGCTGATTGTTTGGGCACTGGCACAATGGTAGATGTCTTGAGGCAAGTGGGGACGACACCCTGGGCCAGTGACAGATTGAAAATGTCAGTGAGGACCAGGGATAGTTGTCCAGCACATGCCCTGAGCACCCGCCCGGGGATGCCATCGGGGCCGGCAGCTTTGTGCTCATTCACCTTTGCATCTTGTACAGCAGAGGTGGAGAGACTGAGGGGTTGTTCATGCGGGGGTGGAGCAACTTTGATGGCCGGTGTTGGCCAGTTGGGCCGAGGGGCCTGTTTCCCCACTGTAAAACTCTATGGTTTAACTCCCCGATCTAATTCAAAACCAATACAAGTCACAGGAGTAGAATGAGGCCATTCGGCCCATCGACTCTACTCCGCCATTTAATCACGGCTGATATCTGCTGCTTAATCCCATTTTCTTGCGTTCTCCCCCATAACCCATGACACCCGTTCTAATCAAGAACTTGTGGAAATCTGTCGATGTAATACGCTAGATATGCTTGGCAGATCGGGAGGTGTTGGTGGAGAGAAAATAGTCAGGGTAATAATACTTCATTAGAAATATTCCAATGTCACACAAAACGTTAACTGCATTTCGCTTTCCACAGATGGTGTTTTGACCTACCAAATATTTCCACAACTTTCTGTTACAATTTCTAATTTGATATTTTAACAGTAAAACTTTGTATTATGTACAAATTCCTGTCAAATTTGACAACTTTCTTTTTGCTGACATGAAATTGTTCAGCACTGCACAGATAATATCAATTGGAACAAAGAATAGTTGATTTCACATGGGAACACACAGAATGAATTGGGATCAGCACCAAGAAACGGTCGGATAAGAGAGCAGGAATAATTGAACCTGTACATCTGCAAATAATTCAATATCTCTTAAATCATCTTTATTTTTACATTTCTGCCATCAATTCCTATGGCCGTGGTTGTAATGGAGGCTGTATATTTGTCCCGCTGTCAAAACTGTTGGAAGATCTCAGCGGGTCGAGCAGCATCTGTGAAGGCAAAGGGATTGTCGGTGTTTTGGATCAAAATCCTGCATCAGGACCAAGGGTATGACTTTAGAGATACAGCGCGGAAACATTCCCTCCGGCCCAGCGAGTCCGCGCCCACCTGCGACTACCGCGTACGCACTATCCTACACACCAGGGACAACGGACGAATTATACAGACACCAAGGCTCAACAGGATGACAGCACCTCATGTTTCACATGGGCAGCTGACAACCCAGTGGTATGAGTATTGATTTCTCTAACTTCAAGTAAACATTGCATCCGCTCTCTCTCCATCCCACCCCCACCCTAATAGACAATAGACAATAGACAATAGGTGCAGGAGTAGGCCATTTGGCCCTTTGAGCCAGCACCGCCATTCAATGTGATCATGGCTGATCATCCCCAATCAGTACCCTGTTCCTGCCTTCTCCCCGTATCCCCTGACTCTGCTATTTTTAAGAGCCCTATCTAGCTCTCTCTTGAAAGCATCCAGAGAACCTGCCTCCACCAGAGGCAGAGAATTCCACAGACTCACCACTCTCTGTGAGAAAAAGTGTTTCCTCGTCTCCGTTCTAAATGGCTTACTCCTTATGCTTAAACTGTGGCCCCTGGTTCTGGACTCCCCCAACATCGGGAACATGTTTCCTGCCTCTAGCTTGTCCAAGCCCTTAAAAATCTTATATGTTTCAATGAGATACCCTCTCATCCTCCTAAACTCCAGAGTGTACAAGCCCAGCTGCTCCATTCTCTCAGCATATGACAGCCCCGCCACCCTGGGAATTAACCTTGTAAACCTACGCTGCACTCCCTCAATAGCAAGAATGTCCTTCCTCAAATTAGGGGACCAAAACTG
Organism: Okamejei kenojei; assembly: GCA_035221665.1. Classification (NCBI taxonomy): domain Eukaryota; kingdom Metazoa; phylum Chordata; class Chondrichthyes; order Rajiformes; family Rajidae; genus Okamejei; species Okamejei kenojei. The sequence goes on along the minus strand of CM069153.1, from coordinate 48,331,730 downwards.
CACACAATACTCCAGGTGTGGGCTCACTAGGGCTCTGTGCAACTGCAGAAGGACCTCTTTGCTCCTATATTCGATTCCTCTTGTTATAAAGGCCAACACGCCATTCGCTTTCTTCACTGCCTGCTGAACCTGCATGCTTACTTTCATGGACTGATTTACAAGGACTATGAAAGTAAACATGCAGGTACAGTAGGCAGTGCTAGTCGTACTAGTTTCACTGTCGCCCCGGTATCATCGGTACACTCAGGGAATACTCTGTCATAAGGAATAGGAGCAGAATTAGGCCATTTGGCCCATCAAGTCTACTCTGCCATTCAATCATGGCTGATCCATCTCTCCTTCCTAACCCCACTCTCCTGCCTTCTCCCCATAACCTCTAACACCCGTACTAATCAATAATTTATCTATGCCTTAAAAATATCCACAGGCTTGGCCTCTACAGCCTTCTGTGGCAAAGAGTTCCACAGATTCACCGGCAGTGGCCTAGTCTTGGTTCACTGCCAAAGTTTCCAACTGCTGATTACACGGGGTGAAGCTCTTCAATGGATGGTAACAAGCCTTCACCCTCTGCTCAAGACCTGAACTTCTGTATCGTATCTCTGTCCGCACTACGGCCTAACATAGAGGAGTTGGCGGCCTTTGCTGGAGATCGACCGGGAGCTTCATCGCGGGACTTACCATCACGGAACTCGCGATCCCTGTCGGGGGTCGTACTTGGGGCTCCAACAGTGGGAGCCTGCGGACTTCAACATCGTGGAGCCCGCGATCTCTGGTTAGAGACTAACTTCGGGGACGCCAAGCCACAGGAGCTTCAACCGTCCCGACGCGGGAGCTTCGATCGCCCCAAAGCGGGAGAATAAAGAGGAAGAAGATAAGACTTTATTGCCTTCCATCACAGTGAGGAATGTGGGAATCCGCTGTGGTGGATGTTTACGTTAACTTTGATGTAGTTGCGTGTCTTGTTGCTTTTTGTTAGTATGGCCTTCTGGTAATTCGAATTTCACTGTACCTTAATTGGTACATGTGACGATAAACTGACCTTAACTTTGAAACCTTGAACTTGGGTCCCAAGCCCAGACCGTGTCTGGCAACACCAGTCCAGCCTTGCACAAGTCTGAAGAAGGGTCTCGACCCGAAACGTCGCCTATCTCCTTCGCTCCTTAGATGCTGCTGCACCCGCTGAGTTTCTCCAGCTTTTTGTGTACCCTTGCACACTGATTGTCCAGTGCACTCCCTGACTTAGATTCAGCAAAAGCTTTTTCACTGAACCCCACTACACGTGACAATAAACTAAACTGAAGAAACTGAACTGAATAAACTAAAGTTCACCAAAACACACAGTGTTCACAGAAAAGCCAATTGCTTCCAGAAATCAATTTTCAACTCCTAAATACAATGCAGGACAGAAAACCACTGAGGTAAACATTTGAATTTCCAATCTAAAGGCTTTGCTTTGAGTTCTAATTATACAATTGAAATTTGCATCCAAATCCCTTGCCCATTAATGTGCAAACCAGCTTGTTTCATGTTATAGAGAACAACTCTTAGGATAGGGAATTTTCCCTTATGTCCCATTAATTAAATTGGTGCTTGCAGGATTTGGCTGGAGGAAGCCTCCTTTGCATCCTCCGCATTTTACATCATCACTTTAACCTGAAGAGTACAGACCAGGAGTTGCCAGGCAGCATTCAGCTGTAAAATAAAAATATCTTTAAAATATTCCAGCTGGAGCCTCCAGAGTGAAATGCAAAACAGTTTTTGTTTTAATTCATATATCTTTCGGGGGATGTAGCCTGCTTCCAGCTCCCGATGGCATGCTTGATGTTGGAACGATGTACCAATGACACAGGAAGCAATGTAATGAAAAACCAGCAAACTTAATGAGTGTTGGAATGGGAGTCCTAAATATACAGAAAATACAGGAAGCCTTCAGTAGTTCATGTTTCATGTGCTTTAAATATTAAATATGTTTGTCTCTCCAAAAACAGCCTAATTTGCTGAATAATTCAACTTTTTACCTTCATTTATACTGCAGTCATATCTCCTTCAGAATGGAGCACAGCACTTTACATCCATCGAGTACTTTGGAATATTCTAAACATACAACTTCTCAATGGCACGGTGTGCTAGGATCTCTTTCTTACATTTCGGGAATGATTTGGTTTTAAATAGTGAAGGTGGTTTAAAACAAAATACAAAGTGCTGGAGTAACTCAGTGGGTCAGGGCAGCATCTCTGGAGAAGGATGGGAGACATTATGGGTCAGGAACCTTCTTCAGACTCTCTGGGTTAAAACATGGTGGTGGAGCAGTAGGAATCGCAGAAGGGGAGCAGTGAGAGAGGGTCCCACAGAACTGCCATCTGAGAGAAGAGAACTTCTTTGAAGCAGGCACACCTTCTTGATTAGTACAGGTGTCAGAGGGTATGGGGAGAAGGCAGGAGAATGGACAGGCGATGTCTCAGGTTGGGACCCTTCAGATTGATGTCGGTCCTGACCCGAAAGGGTCTAGGGTGGCACGGTGGCGCAGCGGTAGAGTTGCTGCCTTACCGTGCCAGGGACCCTGGTTCAATCCTGACTGCGGGTGCTGTCTGTACGGAGTTTGCACGTCCTCCCCGTCACCGCGTGAGATGTTTCAGGGCGCTCCGTTTTCCTCCCACACTCCAAAGACGGACAGATTTGTAGGTCAATTGGCGTGGTATCATTGTAAATTGTCCCTAGTGTGTGTAGGATAGTGTTAGTGTGTGGAGATCGCTGGTCGGCACGGACTTGGTGGGCCGAAGGGCCTGTCTCCGTGATGTATCACTAAACCAAAGACCCACTGAGTTACTCCAGCCATGCGTTTTGCTCAAGATTCTAACTTCTGTGGTTCTTCCAAAGGTATGTGCACAGTGAATATTCCTGGCGGCCCACATTCAATGATGTCTTTGGGGTCTTAGTCCCTGAACCAACTTTTAGTACCATCTCTGTAGAACACAAAACACTGGCAGACACTGCAGTATAATGTGGATAAATGTGAGATTACCCACTTTGGTAGCAAAAACAGGAAAGTAGACTATTATCTGAATGGTGGCCGATTAGGAAAAGGGGAGATGCAACGAGACCTGGGTGTCATGGTACACCAGTCATTGAAAGTAGGCATGCAGGTGCAGCAGGCTGTGAAGAAAGCGAATGGTATGTTAGCATTCATAGCAAAAGGATTTGAATATAAGAGCAGGGAGGTTCTACTGCAGTTGTACAGGGTCTTGGTGAGACCACACCTGGAGTATTGCATACAGGGTTTTGGTCTCCAAATCTGAGGAAAGACATTCTTGCCATAGAGGGAGTACAGAGAAGGTTCACCAGACTGATTCCTGGGATGTCAGAACTTTCATATGAAGAAAGACTGGATAGACTCGGCTTGTACTCGCTAGAATTTAGAAGATTGAGGGGGGATCTTATAGAAACTAACAAAATTCTTAAGGGGTTGGACAGGCTAGATGCAGGAAGATTGTTCCCGATGTTGGGGAAGTCCAGAACAAGGGGTCACAGTTTAAGGATAAGGGGGAAGTCTTTTAGGACCGAGATGAGAAAAACATTTTTCACACAGAGAGTGGTGAATCTGTGGAATTCTCTGCCAGAGAAGGTAGTTGAGGCCAGTTCATTGGCTATATTTAAGAGGGAGTTAGATGTGGCCCTTGTGGCTAGAGGGATCAGGGGGTATGGAGAGAAGGCAGGTACGGGATACTGAGTTGGATGATCAGCCATGATCGTATTGAATGGCGGTGCAGGCTCGAAGGGCCCTACTCCTGCACCTATTTTCTATGTTTCTATGTAACGCCCGACATGAAACGTCACTTATCCGTGTCCTCCATGGACGCTGCCGGACCCACTGAGTTGCTCCAGCACTTTGTGTTCCAGAACACCAACTGCTGACTCTGCGCACTCAGTGTACGACTTCTAATCACCTGTACTGTATCTGCGATGCTTATCTAATATGTATCTAAGTGCTTATGTATAGTGATACTTGTGCTGAACTATATACAAAATGAATCTCGCTGTACCTCAGTGCATGTGAGAAATAAAGTACCATTATAATGGGATTCCAGCATCTGCTGTCCTGCCCCTCTCCGCAACCAGAGGACGGTCCTGACCTCCCATCTCCCTCATGGGAAACCTTTGAACTATCTTCAATCGGACTTTATCTTGCTCTAAATGCTGCGTCAGTTATTGTCACGTGTATCGAGGTACAGTGAAATGTTAGTGTTGCATGCTAACTAGTCAGCGTAAAGACAATACACGATTACAATCGTGCCATCCGCAGAGTACAGATGCTGGTTAACGGGAGTAATGTTTCGTTCAAGATAACATCCAGTAATGGCTGATCAAAGATAGCCTGAGCGTCTCCAATGCGGTAGTTAGTAGTTCAGGACTGCCCTCTAGTTATTGATAGGATGGTACAGTTGCCCGATAACAATGTTCTACCCTTCATCCTGCATCTGTACACTGTGGACGGTTGGTTGCAGTCGTGTCATCACGGATAGCAAGCAGCAACAAAAAGCTTATCTCCGTACCTCGATACACATGACAATAATAAACTAAACTTGTCTGAAGAAGGGTCTCGACCCGAAACATCACCCATTCCTTCCAACCATATAACCATATAACAATTACAGCACGGAAACAGGCCAAACAAGGATTTGAGTACAAGAGCAGGGAGGTTCTACTGCAGTTGTACAGGGTCTTGGTGAGGCCACACCTGGAGTATTGCGTACAGTTTTGGTCTCCTAATCTGAGGAAAGACATTCTTGCCACAGAGGGAGTACAGAGAAGGTTCACCAGACTGATTCCTGGGACGTCAGGACTTTCATATGAAGAAAGACTGGATAGACTCGGCTTGTACTCGCTGGAATTTAGAAGATTGAGGGGTGATCTCATAGAGACTTACAAAATTCTTAAGGGGTTGGACAGGCTAGATGCAGGAAGATTGTTCTCGATGTTGGGGAAGTCCAGGACAAGGAGTCACAGTTTAAGGATAAGGGGGAAGTCTTTTAGGACCGAGATGAGAAAATCGTTTTTCACACAGAGAGTGGTGAATCTGTGGAATTCTCTGCCACAGAAGGTAGTTGAGGCCAGTTCGTTGGCCATATTTAAGAGGGAGTTGGATGTGGCCCTTGTGGCTGAAGGGATCAGGGGGTATGGAGAGAAGGCAGGTACAGGATACTGAGTTGGATGATCAGCCATGATCATATTGAATGACGGTGCAGGCTCGAAGGGCCGAATGGCCTACTCCTGCACCTAATTTCTATGTTTCTACCTCGGCCCTTCTAGTCCGTGCGGAACACTTACTCTCACCTAGTCCCATCTACCTGCACTCAGACCATAACCCTCCATTCCTTTCCCGTCCATATACCTATCCAATTTATTTTTAAATGATAAAATCGATCCTGCCTCCACCACTTCCACTGGAAGCTCATTCCACACAGCCACCACTCTCTGAGTAAAGAAGTTCCCCCTCATGTTACCCCTAAACTTTTGTCCCTTAATTCTCAAATCATGTCTCTTGTTTGAATCTTCCCTACTCTCAATGGGAAAAGCTTATCCACGTCAACTCTGTCTATCCCTCTCATCATTTTAAAGACCTCTATCAAGTCCCCCTTAACCTTCTGCGCTCCAAAGAATAAAGACCTAACTTGTTCAACCTTTCTCTGTAACTTAGGTGCTGAAACCCAGGCAACATTCTAGTAAATCTCCTCTGTACTCTCTCTATTTTTCCATTTTGTGTCTATCTTTTGTGTCTCCCTGGTACCCTCTCCCTCCAATTTAGGATGACAGGTGCAGTCGTGAGCCCAACACTATCGCTCTCTGCCTGGAAAACACTGTCAGCCTGTAGGTAGATGGGTGGGTGGGTGGGAAAGTGTGGTTCCCGTCTGCTCAGAACGCCTCCACACCAACACACAAAACTAACAGCACATAAGCAGTGTTACTCCATTTGTAATTAGCATTTCATTATACATCAACTACCTCTCATTTGGCAAATTACTCCTGTCAGAGTCCCAATGCCACTGATCCTATAATGAACAGCACTGAATGAAAGCTGCCGTCTCTTGAGTTGTGCTGCTAATATCTATTCTTTCTGATCACACCAACCGTAAATTATACTTGACTCTCTCAACACATTGTCACTGATGTTCCGCATTCATCAGGTAACACAAAATTGTCCGGGAGTTAATAAGGCAGCAGTGCACAATTAGTAACCCTCTCTGGGATCATATAATTGCTTTGAAAGATTGGATGGAAAATATAGCTCGGAAACAGGCCCTTCGGCCCACCGAGTCTATTCCGACCATCGATCACCTATTCGCGATAGTTCCACGTTTTTCCACTTTTGCATCCACTCCCTACACATTGGGGTCAATTTTACCGAGGCCAATAAACCTACAAACCTGCACGTTTTGGGGGATTGTGGGAGGAAATCCACGCGATCAAAGGGAGAACGTGCAAACTCCACACAGAGAGCAACAGAGGTCAGGATCAAACCTGGGTCTCCGGCACTGTGAGGTTGCAACTCCACCAGCTCCACTACTGTGCCGTCCATAGTGTGGCTCGGGCACAAGATGGCCATTCACCCCATTAAATCCATGCTGGCCCCTGGTGTAGTAATCCTGCCACGGCGGGACTGTCATATGCTGGGCTTGTACACTCTGGAGTTTAGAAGGATGAGAGGATATCTCATTGAAACATGTAAGATTATTACGGGTTTGGACACGCGAGAGGCAGGAAACATGTTCCTGAATTTGGGGGAGTCCAGAACCAGGGGCCACAGTTTAATAATAAGGGGTAAGCCAATTAGAACTGAGACAAGGAAACACTTTTACTCACAGAGAGTTGTGAGTCTGTGGAATTCTCTGCCTCAGAGGGCGGTGGAGGCCGGTTCTCCGGATACTTTCAAGAGAGAGCTAGATAGGGCTCTTAAAGATAGCGGAGTCAGGGGATATGGGGAGAAGGCAGGAACGGGGTACTGATTGGGGATGATCAGCCATGATCACATTGAATGGCGGTGCTGGCTTGAAGGGCCGAATGGCCTACTCCTGCACCTATTGTCTATTGTCCATATGTTCATAAGTCATAGGAGCAGAATTAGGCCATTCGGCCCATCAAGTCCACTCCACCATTCAATCATGGCTGATCTATCTCTCCCTCCTAACCCCATTCTCCTGCCTTCTCCCCATAACCCGACACCTAGAATCTATCTATCTCTGCCACAAAAAAATATCCACTGACTTGGCCTCCGCAGCCTTCTGTGGCAAAGAATTCTACAGATTCACCACTTTTCTCTGACAAAAAAAATCCTCCTCATCTCCTTCCTAAAGGTACATCCATTTATTCTGAGGCTATGGCCTCTGGTCCTAGACTCTCCCACTAGCAGAAACATCCTCTCTACGTCCACTCTATCCATCCCTTCTTTCCATATAGCCATGCAAGTTATTTTCCTTCAGGTCCTATCCAATTTTTTCTCAAAGACTTGGTGATTCTGTTTCCACTTCTCCTTTAGAGTTTTTCCCAAGAATGAGTGATAGATGCAGTTTGGAAAAGGTGTTAAACCATGCACAGAGAGCTTTTAGATACGTCACTGAATAAATGCATGTTGCTTATATCAGCCCATAAAAAGCACTCTTACACATTCCTTGCGATTGAATGCAAACTTCAGATGGCAGCAGGTGGCAAGAAACAGTCATACCTGCACAACACGAGGCTGCACGCAAGATTCACCTCGGGCTTGCGACAGCTGCTACGTTAATGGAAAACTTCACTTTTCAAGTCCACTAAAATACAGATGAGAAAACTATAGAACGGGAACAGGCCCTTTGGCCCACGATACCTGTGTCGAACATTATTCTGTATTAAACTAACTCCTTCTGACAGTAACCATATCCTTCCATTCCCAGCAGATTCATGTGTCTGTCTAAATGTATCTTAAATATCACTATCAAATCTGCCATGCATCCCCTTCAAACTTTCCCCACTTTGACTTTAAAGTTATGCCTTCTGGTATTTGACATTATAATAGACGATAGACAATAGCAACAGGTGCAGGAGGAGGCCATTCGGCCCTTCGAGCCAGCACCGCCATTCAATGTGATCATGGCTGATCATCCCCAATCAGTACCCCGTTCCTGCCTTCTCCCCATATCCCCTGACTCCGCTATTTTTAAGACCCCTATCTAGCTCTCTCTTGAAAGCATCCAGAGAACCGGCCTCCACCGCCCTCTGAGGCAGAGAATTCCACAGACTCACCACTCTCTGTGAGAAAAAGTGTTTCCTCGTCTCCGTCCTGCCTGTAGTGTGTCCAAGCCCTTAACAATCTGACACTCAACCTCTGACAGTCCAGAGAAAACAATTCAAGTCTCTCCCACGTCTTGTAGCTAATTCCCTCTAATCCAGGCAGCATCCCAGAAATCCTCTTTGGCACCGAGAATGCCTCCACATCCTTCCTGTAATAAGGCGCTAACAAAATGCACACAATATTCCCAATGCAGCCTAAGACTGAAACAGGACTTCTGGACTCTTTGACTCAATCCCCACAACCAATGAATGCACGTTTACCACACACCTTCTTTCCCACTCGAGCCCATTTGGGAGGTTAAGTGGGAGTAACTGTTACCGTATGCCATGTTGTTACTTGTGGGCGGAGCACCAAGGCAAATTCCTTGTATGTGAACACTTGGCCAATAAACTTACTTATTTAAATGTGAGGGGAATGTGTATAATTGATGGCAGGACTCTTAAAAGCAATGATGCAGAGAGGGAGTTTGGGCTCCCAAAGTTCAACACCACACTTGGCTGGATTAAAACCCAACAGCCCATTCGTGTAACTGATCTGTACCCTGCTGGTTCAATATCCTGATTAATGAAGGCATATACTGTATCCCATTTGCTTTCGTAACTATTAACTATCTACACTGCCACCTTCAAGAAGCTTTGGACTTGTACACCAAGGTCCTTAATAATCCATAAGACCCTCCTATTCACGGTGTATGTTCTCAATCTCACTATTGCTCCCAAAATACATCACCCCACATTTCTCTGCATTAAACTAATGTCGCATGTGCTCAAACTTTATTCTCACTTGGACCCAAGTATAGTGAAATTCTTTCTCGCATCCCACGGGCCATAACCTTTCGGGACCTTGTCAAGGGCCTTTCTAAATAAAGTCCATGCAAACTGGTACTACCTGCCCGGTCAGTACCGTCTAATTGGTCAGATGCGTTGTGTCCTTGCCAAAACCAGGCCACCTATCTCTAATTAGTATCTACTTTTCCAAGCAAGTCCATTGTGGACTGATTGTGGACTTTGGAAGGAGTAGGATGGGGACCCACAGTCCCATTTATATTCACGTGTCAATGGTTGAAAGGGTCAAGAGCTTCAAATTCCTGGGCGTGCACATCTCTGAAGATCTTCCCTGGTCCGAGAACACTGATGCAATTATCAAGAAAGCTCATCAGCGTTTCTACTTCCTGAGAAGATTACGGAGAGTCGGTCTGTCAAGGAGGACTCTCTCTAACTTCTACAAGTGCACAGTAGAGAGCTTGCTGACCGGTTGCATCGTGGCTTGGTTCGGCAACTTGAGTGCCCTGGAGAGGAAACGGCCACAAAAAGTAGTAAACACTGCCCAGTCCATCATCGGCTCTGACCTCCCTTCCATCGAGGGGATCTATCGCAGTCGCTGCCTCAAAAAGGCTGGCAGCATCATCAAGGACCCACACCATCCTGGCCACACACTCATCTCCCTGCTACCTTCAGGTAGAAGGTACAGGAGCCTGAAGACTGCAACGACCAGGTTCAGGAATAGCTACTTCCCCACAGCCATCAGGCTATTAAACTCGGCTCGGACAAAACTCTGAATATTAATAGCCCATTATCTGTTTAATTGCACTTTATCAGTTTATTTATTCATGTGTGTATATATTTATATAATGGTATATGGACACACTGATCTGTTCTGTAGTCAATGCCTACTATGTTCTGTTGTGATGAAGCAAAGCAAGAATGTCATTGTCCTATCAGGGACACACGACAATAAACTCTCTTGAACTTGAACTTGAATTAAGCTGAAAAGAAAGCTAAGATGATTTTCGAAGACGTTGCCAGCACTCGAGGGCCTGACGTAGGGAGAGGTTTAGCTGGCGAGGTAGAACTTAACTTTATTCTGCGGAGTGCAGGTGGCTGAAGGGTGGTCTTCTAGAGGTGTATCCAATCATGAGGGGAATAGATAGGGTGAGTGCACAGTCTTTTACCCAGAGTTGGTTAAATTAAGAACCAGAGGACATAGTTTTACGGTGAGAAGGAAAAAAACCCGATGGTGAGTGGGAACCCGATGGGCCACTTTTTTCCACATAGGGTAGTGGGTACATGGAACGAGCTGCCAGAGGGGGTAGTTGAGGCAGGTACTATAACCACACATAAAGAGACATTTGGACAGATACATGGAGAGGAGAGGTTTAGAGGGATATTGGCCAAACACAAGTAGGTGGGACTAGACTAGATGGGGCATCTGGGTTGGCGCGCACAAGTTGGGCCAAAGGGCCTATTTCAGTGCTGTGCGATTCTATGACAGGACTCTTTACCTGAAAGAAGAGAATTCACTGTTCATCTCATTGGGTTGTAGGCTACACAAACATAATATGAGGTACTGTTCTTCCAGTTTGTGTGTGGCTTCACTCTGGCAATGGAGGTTGGAGAACAAGCGGGTCAGTAGGGGAATGCGAAGGGGAATTAAAGTGGCTACAAACCAGGATCTCCAGCTGGCCCTGACAGACAGAGCACGTCTTTGGCCAAAGCAGTCGCCTAGTCTATGCTTGGTCTCACTGATGAAGGAGTCCATATTGAGATAACCTGCTTGACGAGGTTGGAGGAGGGCATGTCTCACCTGGAAGGACTTTTTAGGTCCATAAATGGAGGTGAGGGAGGAGGTGCAGGGACAGGTGTCGCATGTCCTGTCACCATAGCGTTATTTAAAGTACTAATTTAGCCAGAGCTAAAGTACTGTCACCAGTTCTGGTCACCAGGGGAAAGTTGGTAGAACATGAGAGGGTGCAGAGAGGACACACTATCAGCCCTACATGCCTGCTCTAGCATTCGTCAATTCGGCATAGCTCCTCCCCTGTCTCAGCACCACCTTCCTGCTCTATTCCCTTAATTCTCTTAATATCCAGAAATCTGTGCAATGAATACACTCAGTGACTTGGAAAGTAGGTCAAACCCTGGGAGATGTGATTTGTTAATCGGTAGAGGGAATAGAGGAGAACATTTCACCCAAAGAGTTGATGAGGGGGGTGGGGGAGGGGGCTGTTTGCACTCACTCCCCCAAAGGGTGGTGGAGAGACAGACCTTCAGCACGTTCAGAAAGAAGGTGGATAATGTGGAAATCCAAAGCTGAGCCAGATGAGGGCAGTCTCAGAATAAAAGGACATACCTCTCACGGTGATAGAATGGGGTAATTTTAGAGGCTTTTAGATAGACGTTTATATATATGCAGGGAATGGAGGGATATGTGTCACATGCAGAGTAATTAACTTCATCTCATACTCCCTTCCCCCCCCCCCCCCCTCATTCCGAGTTGTTTTACCAGTTCCACAGTTCATCGCCTACTTTCTCTTGAGATCACACCATCCCTAGCCAACAATGAACCTACCCAGTCAGAGGTAATTTGCAGGAAGGAACTGCAGATGCTGGTTTAAACCGAAGATAGACACAAAATGTTGGAGTAACTCAGCGGGACAGGCAGCATCCCTGGAGAGAAGGAATGGGTGATGTTTCAGGTCGAGACCCTTCCTCAGACTGATCTGTGGTAATTTGTGGCTGGTCCAGGTTTTTCCTCGCCTCCAGGTCGTCACCTGCTCGCTCTCCCCCCCTCCCCCCCCATTTTTAGTCTGAAAAAATGTCCCGACCCAGTTTCAGTTTAGTTTATTGTCACGTGTACCGAGGTACAGTGAAAAGCTTTTGTTGCGCGCTACCCAGTCAGCAGAAAGACAATACAAGATTAAAATGGATCCGTTTACACGATAAGCGAATAACGTTTAGTGCAAAGTAAAGTCAGCAAAGTCCGATCAAGGATAGTCCGAAGGTCCTCAAAGAGGTAGATAATAGTTCAGGACTGCTCTCTGGTTGTGGTAGGAGAATGCAGTTGCCTGATAACAGCTGGGAAGGAACTGTCCCTGAATCTGGAGGTGTGCCTTTTCACACTTCTATATCTTGCCCGATGGGAGAGGAAGAAGAGGGAGTGGCCACAATGTGACTCATCTTTGATTTTGCTGCTGGCCTTGCTGAGGCAGCGTGAGGTGTAAATGGAGTCAATGGAAGAGAAGTTGGTTTGTGTGATAGTCTGGGCTGCGTCCGCAATTTGATGCAATTTCTTGCGGTTTTGGATGGAGCCGTTCCCATATCAAGCTGTGTTGCATCCTGATAAAGTGCCCGGGACATCACTCATCCTTTCTCTCCTGAGATGTGCCTATCTTTGATATAAACCAGCATCTGCAGTTCTTTGTTTCTACATGCAGAGATTAGTTTAACTGGGCATTATGTTTGGCATGGGCACCGTGGTCCCAAGGGGCTGTTTCTGTGATATACTGTATGTTTTATGTCCTTTAGGAAAGGGAATATGCCAACCTTAGGCAACACCAGTTCCATTTAAACTAAACGTTATTCACGATATTCCTTTTATCATGTATCTGTACACTGTGAATGGTTCGATTGTAAACACGCATTATCTTTCCGCTGAGTGGTTAGCACGTAACAAAAGCTTTTCACTGTACCTCGCCACATGTGACAATACACTAAATTCAACTGAAATGTGGTTGCCTTTCTAGTGCCCCTCTGAAATTGTCTAGCAAGCCACTGGCCTCAAGAAATGGGAATGGGCAATAAAATGGTCACCTTGCCAGCAACACTCACACCTCCAGAAGTGAATTTGAAAGAGTTGAACTCAATCAAGCCTGGCATCTTCTCCAGTAGCTACCTGTGTAAAAGTGCTTGTACTGTATCTGAGATGCTTATCTAAGAGGTGCCTAAGTGCTTATATATATTGATAGTAATGAAGGTAGACACAAAATTCTGGAGTAACTCAGCAGGACAGGCAGCATCTCTGGAGAGAAGGAATGGGTCTCAACCCGAAGCGTCTCCAGAGATGCTGCCTGCCCCGCCGAGTTACTCCAGCATTTTGTGTCTGCCTTCGATTTAAACCAGCATCTGAAGTTCTTGATTACTACACATTTGATACGTAATGAAATGTACACAATAATGAATCCCACTGTACCTCGGCACATGTGACAATAAATCACCATCGACCCATTGATTGAACAAAAGGGACCCAACAAAAAGTTTAAAAGCATGTTGGTATCGGGGTGACAGAGTGGATAGTTTTCACCCAAGTTCAAAGGTCTGAGGAAGGGTTTCGGCCGGAAACGTCGCCTATTTTCTTCTCTCCACAGATGCTGCCGCACCCGCTGAGTTTCTCCAGCACGTTTATCCACCTTCAAAGCGAAAGTTGAATCAAAGCGGCGAGAAAATGAATCAATGTCATTTATATCAAGTGACCGTGGCAAGGAGTATTTACACAGTACTCCTGCATCAATAGACTGACTTTAAAATACCACTGTACTGCATCACACTGGAACTTAAAGCACAAGGTCACCGTGAGGAGACACGGACAGAGCGATTCTAACACTGCAGCCGCTGTCACGGTGCTGGGGCGTCAGGGGACGATATTATGCCGCAGACACTTGGGGGAAATAGCAAAATGTTTCATTGCACGCACGCATCTGCTTTTTTTTTAAAAGAAAGCTCCGATTTCACAGGTAGTGTTCCCGGTTTGACTTCCCGTACTTGGCAAGGACTAGCAACGCGCAATGTGTTAGTGAGGGGCGCCCCTCAGTGTTAATGCTCCGGGATGTGAGGAGCCGAGTCTGTCTGACTCAGCCAGTCCGGGTGGGAAATGCGGCTGCAACGTGGGAAGGGCATGAAACATCGCCATCCTTGCAGCCGCCCACTGAATCATTGACATTATTGTACAAGAGGCTGAGTCACCAGCAACAATATGTTGAGCGCACATGTGTGGCGGAGCGGATTAGTGCGGCTGTGATGCCAAGTCTTTTAAAACAAATGAAAAATTCAGATTCTTGCATTGCCGTCGCTGTCAGGCCTGGACGGACATCCCTTGTGTAAACCCAAGGGGTGCAGGCAGGCACATGGTTCACATGGAAGTGGCAACACGGGTCAACAGTGTAGATGAAGCGAATGGAAAACTAAACTAGAGGGCACAGCTCTAAGGTGAGAGGGGGAAAGTTCAATGCAGGTGTGCAGGGCAGGTTTTGTTTACACGTGGGGGGTGGGGGAGCTGAAACATTACCTGGGGTGGTGGTCCCAGAGCAGACTTGACCCGGCTGGCGATGGCCTTGGACAGGATCTTGTAGTCTACATTCAAGAGTGTTATGGGTCTCCAATTCTTTATGTCCTTCATCTCCCCCTTCTGCTTGTAGATTAGGGTGATGCTGCCCTTCCTCATGGAGTCTGACATGCTACCAGCCAGAAGCATGTCGTTGTACACTTCTAGCAGGTCCGGGCCCATCCAGTCCCACAGAGCCAAATACAACTCGGCCGGTAAGCCATCGCTTCCGGGAGTTTTATTCGAGTCAAAGGAACGGATGGAGCCAGTCAGCTCCTCTAGGGTCAGTGGTTGGTCCAGACACTCCCGCTTGCTGTCCTCCAAGACCTGCGTGATCGAGGACAGGAAGTTCTGGGAGGCGGCACTGTCTGTGGTCTTTTGGTCATACAAATATGTGTAAAAGGATTTGCAGATCCTCAGCACGTCTGTCTGTGAGGATGCTACCGTGCCGTCCTCCTCCCTAAGGCTGTTCATCACAGAGCTCCCCCTGTGAACCTTATGGGAGAAGAAACGTGAGCACGTCTCATCCTGCTCCACATGGCGGACCCTGGATCGGAAGATGATCTTGGAGGATTCAGAGGTGAAGAGCTGAGCTTGCCGGTCCTTCAACTCTCTAAGTTCCTCCCTCACATCCACCCCGCTCGACTGCAGAAGGAGCAGTTGCTGCAAATCTGTCTGGAGTTGGCACAATTCCCTCTGACTCTGTCTTGCTCTCTGAACCCCTTTAATTATGAAGAACCTCTTAATGTTCTCCTTGGTTGCTTCCCACCAGAGTGTGGGGGAGTCAAAGAGGGGCCTCACCGTTCTCCAACATGCGTAGTCCCTCTTTAGCTCCTCGACACTCTCCGGGGTCAACAGTTTCGTGTTTAACTTCCACGTCCCTCTGCCTGCTTTCCGGTCCTCCTGTAGGTGACAGGAAGCCTGAAGGAGGCAGTGGTCGGAGAAGAACACTAGCGTGAGGTCAGTGTGTCTCACCGTGACGGCCTTCGTCGTGAAGACAAAGTCTATCCGGGATCGGGCTAAACCGTCCGATCTCGACCAAGTGAACTGCGGCTGGGACCCGCCTACAGGGTCGCTGAAGGCATCACGCAGCTTTGCGTCTTTTACCATCTCCATCAGAAACTTGGACGTGCTGTCCAGTCTGCTGTCGGCACTGCCGGATCGTCCAGCCGCATCAATGATGCAGTTGAAGTCACCGGCCAGAACGAGCTGCCGGGACGTGGCCAGCAGCACTGGGAGCTGCTGGAGAACGGCCAGCCGCCCGCTCTGCG
This sequence comes from Okamejei kenojei, assembly GCA_035221665.1. Classification (NCBI taxonomy): domain Eukaryota; kingdom Metazoa; phylum Chordata; class Chondrichthyes; order Rajiformes; family Rajidae; genus Okamejei; species Okamejei kenojei. Next base: position 48,316,040 of record CM069153.1, on the reverse strand, counting down.
TGGGTGAGGCATACACATTTATCAGCCGGAGCGGAGAGCCACGGTACATAACGTCCACCACGAGGAGACGCCCTCCAACCACTTCCTTGACCTCAGTGATGGTGAAGTTCCCTCCCCACAGCAAAATCCCCAGGCCGGAAGCACGACAGTCATTTCCCCCCGACCACACCGACAGTCCGTGGGGCCACCATCGCGACCACCTCCGATAGCAGCGGAGGTGTGGCAGCCCGCACTCCTGAAGAAAAGTCACATCTGCCTTGACCTTGGCCAGGTACTGTAAGGCATTAACACATCGCGCAGTGCTCTTTATACTGCGCACGTTTAAAGATGCCAGTTTGAGCTCCATTGTCTTTAGAGTCACTGACCATTTCCATATCCCATCATCCCCACCGCTTCGGTGAATTGCCTCAGCTTTCCTGGGCTCAGGAATCCAGCGGTGAGGTGAGTATCAGGTGGCGTAACCAAAGGTGTCGTTGGGGGGGGCCTTCTCGTTCCACCCCCTTTTGGGCATGCCGCTTCCTTTGTCTCATGTAGCTGGGGCCCAACGGCCTCTGCTCTGCTCCCGGTCGCCCGGAGCGGAGCTGTCCACCCGTACCAAACCTGTGCTGTACCTGGCAGGAAAATCTCAGACAGCCTAGCGCTGCTGAGAGATACCATCGCCTACGTGCAGGACAGACGGGTGGACGCCTGCCTAGTCAGCTTGGACCAGGAGAAGGCCTTCGACAGGATTTCGCACACGTACATGAGGGACGTGCTCTCCAAAATGGGTTTTGGGGAGGGAATCAGAAATTGGATCAAACTGCTCTACACCAACATCCGTAGTGCAGTCCAAATCAATGGGTGGGAATCAGACAGTTTCCCTGTAAGGTCTGGAGTCAGGCAGGGTTGCCCTCTCTCTCCTGTCTTGTTTGTCTGCTGTATTGAACCTTTTGCTGAATCCATCAGGAAGGATGCGAGCATAAGAGGAGTGACATTGCCAGGCAGTGGGGGCATTCAAGTAAAGACCTCCCTGTACATGGACGATGTCGCTGTCTTCTGCTCGGACCCAGGGTCGGTTCGCAGACTGATTAGTATCTGCGACCAGTTTGAGTCGGCCACGGGAGCCAGGGTGAACCGCAGGAAGAGCGAGGCCATGCTCTTTGGCAACTGGCCTGACAGATCTTCCGTCCCCTTCACCATCAAGCCTGACTTCTTGAAGGTGCTGGGGATCTGGTTCGGGGGGGCTGAGGCATGTAACAAAAATTGGCTGGTGCTGATAGCCAGGGTGGGGAGGAAGCTGGAGCTGTGGAGGCAACGCTCCCTCTCCATAACAGGAAAGAATTTGGTCATCAGCTGTGAGGTGCTCTCGGGGCTGCTGTACTTGGCACAAGTGTGGCCTGTCCCTCCCTCATACGCCACAGGGATCACCCGGGCCATCTTCCAGTTCAGCTGGGGGTCGAGGATGGACCGGATGCGACGAGCCACAATGTACAAGTCGGCAGACAACGGGGGTAAAAGCGTGCCCAACGTCGCCCTCATCCTGATGACCACCTTCGTGTGTGGCTGCATCAGGCGGAGTGTAGAGCCAAGGCACGTGGGCACCAAGTGTCACTACCTGCTGAGGTTCTACCTGTCCCCGGTGTTGAGAAGGATGGGCCTGGCGCAGGTGCCACGCAATGTGCCAGTCAGCTGGACATTGCCGCCCCATCTGTCGTCGGTGGAAGGGTTCTTCCGGACCAACACCTTTGACCACATGTCCATCGGGCAGTGGTCAGCACAGAATGTCCTGCAGGCACTGCAGGGAAAGGACTCTATGGACCCGGTGGCGTGGTTCCCTGAGCAGACTGCCCAGCTTGTCTGGCAAAATGCCTCATCGCCAGAACTCACCAACAAGCACCAAGACCTGGCTTGGCTGGCGGTGAGGGGAGCCCTCCCAGTCAGATTCTTCCTGCACCGTCGGAACCTCACTGCCAGCGCACGCTGCCCTCGGGACGGCTGCTATGGCGAGGAGACGGTTGCCCACTTCTTTACAGAGTGTGGGTTTGCTAAAAGAGTCTGGAGAAAAATGCAAGGGTCCCTGGTACGCTTTATCCCGAACAGCTCCGTCACAGAGGACTCGGTGATTTACGGACTGTTCCCAGGGACACATTCAGAGGCTGACATCGAGTGCTGCTGGAGGGTCATCAACTCGGTAAAAGACGCCCTTTGGTCTGCCCGAGCATTGTTCACCACCCAGCAGAGCGAGATGTCCGTCAGGGAATGTTGCTGACTGGCCCGCTGCAGACTGCAGGAGTACGTGCTGAGGGACGCACTGAAGCTCGGTGCAGCCAACGCCAAGGCTCGGTGGGGGAGGGCCACAGTCTAAGGTCCTTCCGCTGCTGGACATGGGGGGCACGGTATGGTGGAGACGCCCCTCAATATAAGGGAAGGTATCCCACGCCACTGTGGCACGAGTGGGGGTCTGATTTGTGGAAATTTGGGGAAAAGAAATGTCTAAACTGTATTCATCAATTTATACAGCCCCCGAAAATGTCGGGTGGATTTTCCGCAAGGTTAATGTATTGTATATATTTATCATTTGAATAAAGTATATTTTGAAATTAAAAAAATAAATAAATAAAAAATAAATAAAAAACCTGGGGTGGTGGTGCTGGAGGCAGATACGATAGTGACTTTTGGATGCGCACATTGAACTGCAGGGAATAGCAGAATATGGGTTATGTGCAGACAGATGATATCGGTTTAACTTGGTGTCACGCACGGCACAGATGTTGTGGGCCGAAGGGCCCCATGCTCGTGGATGTACAGTTCGATGTTCAATGTGTACAGTCATAGCTGGATCCCATTCCCAGGGCAGGCAAGGCTGCAGCTGCTCCACAGGGCAGTATCATTTGCACAATCACAGGAACCACTACCTGAAGGGAGAATTTAGGGAGTTGGGGGGAACGTTAAGGAGAAGGACCAAAAGGGTAATGATTTCAGGATTACTGCCTGTGCCGCGTGACAGTGAGAGTAGGAATGGAATGAGGTGGAGGATAAATGCGTGGCTGAGGGACTGGTGCAGTGGGCAGGGATTCAAGTTTCTTGAACACTGGGACCTCTTTTGGGGAAGGCATGATCTGTACAAAAAGGACGGGTTGCACTTGAACCCGAGGGGGACCAATATCCTGGCAGGGAGATTTGCAAAGGAGACTTAAAACTAGAAAGGCTGGGGGGAGGGACTCGGGTAGAGGGGGCTAGGGGACAGGGTGTGGGGCAAGAGGCAGAGAAGGGAAGCACTCGGACCCAAAATGTAGGCGAGAAAGAGGAAAAAGATAATAGACAGAGAATAAGGGATGGTGGGTTTCTAAAATGTGTATATTTTAATGCTAGGAGCATTGTAAGAAAGGTGGATAAACTTAGAGCCTGGATTGACACCTGGAAATATGATGTTGTGGCAATCAGTGAAACATGGTTGCAGGAGGGCTGTGATTGGAAACTAAATATTCCAGGATTTCGTTGCTTCAGGTGTGATAGAATTGGAGGGACCAGAGGGGGAGGTGTTGCATTGCTTGTCAGAGAATATATTACAGCAGTGCTTTGGCAGGATAGATTAGAGGGCTCGTCTGGGGAGGCTATTTGGGTGGAACTGGGAATGGTGTAGCAACACTTTTAGGGGTGTATTATAGACCGCCAAATGGGGAGCGAGAATTGGAAGAGCAAATATGTAAGGAGATAGCACATATTAGTAGTAAGCACAAGGTAGTGATTGTGGGAGATTTCAATTTTCCAAAAGTCGATTGGAAAACACATTCTGTAAATGGGCTGGATGGTTTGGAGCTTGTAAAATGTGTGCAGGATAGTTTTTTGCAGCAGTACATAGAGGTATCGACCAGAGAAGGGGCAGTGCTGGACCTCCTGTTAGGAAATGAGGCAGGTCAGGTGACGGAGGTATGCGTTGATGAGCACTTCAGGACCAGTGATCACAATACCATTAGTTTCAATATAATTATGGAGAGAGTCAGAACTGGACCTAGGGTTGAGATTTTTGATTGGAGAAAGGCTAACTTTGATGGAATGCGTAAGGATTTAAAAGGAGTGAATGGGGACATTTTGTTTTATGGGAAGGCTGTAGAAGAGAAATGGAGGACATTTAAAGGGGAAATTGCAAGAGTACAGAATCTTTATGTCCCTGTTCGGTTGAAAGGAAATAGTAAAAATTGGAAAGAGCCATGGTTTTCAAGGGAAATTGGACACGATTCGAAAAAAGAGAGATATCTATAATAATTATAGGAGGCATGGAGTAAATGAGGTGCTAGAGGAGTATAAAGAATGTAAAAAGAATCTTAAGAAAGAAATTAGGAAGGCTAAAAGAGGATATGAGGTTGCTTTGGCAAGAAAGGTGAAAGTAAATCCAAAGGGTTTCTACAGCTATATTAATAGCAAAAGGATAACGAGGGATAACATTGGACCACTAGAGAGCCAGAATGGACAGCTATCTGCAGAGCCAAAAGAGATGGGGGAGATATTGAACAATTTATTTTCTTCAGTATTCACCAAGGAGAAGGATATTGAACTCTGTGAGGTAAGGAAAAAAAGTAGAGTAGCTATGGAAACTATGAGATTCAAAGAGGAGGAAGTACTGACACTTTTGAAAAATATAAAAGTGGATAAGTTTCCAGGTCCTGACAGGATATTCCCTAGGACATTGAGGGAAGTTAGTGTAGAAATAGCAGGAGCTATGACAGAAATATTTCAAATGTCATTAGAAACGGGAATAGTGCCGGAGGATTGGCGTACTGCGCATGTTGTTCCATTGTTTAAAAAGGGTTCAAAGAATAAACCTAGCAATTATAGACCTGTTAGTTTGACGTCAGTGGTGGGCAAATTAATGGAAAGGATACTTAGAGATAATATATATAAGCATCTGGCTAAACAGGGTCTGATCAGGAACAGCCAACATGGATTTGTGTCTGGAAGGTCATGTTTGACAAACCTTGAATTTTTTGAAGAGGTTACTAGGGAAATTGATGAGGGTAAAGCAGTGGATGGATTCAGTAAGGCCTTTGACAAGGTTCCCCATGGAAGATTGGTTAAGAAGGTTCAATCTTTGGATGTTAATGGCGGAGTAGCAAGATGGATTCAACAGTGGCTGAATGGGAGATGTCAGAGAGTAATGGTGGATGGCTGTTTGTCAGGTTGGGGTGCCTCAGGGATCTGTGTTGGGTCCACTGTTGTTTGTCATGTACATCAATGATCTGGATGATGGGGTGGAAAATTGGATAAGTAAGTATGCAGATGATACAAGATAGGTGGTGTTGTGGATAATGAAGTAGATTTTCAAAGTCTACAGAGAAATTTGGGCCATTTGGAAGAGTGGGCTGAAAGATGGCAGATGGAGTTTAATGCTGATAAGTGTGAAGTGCTACATCTTGGCAGGACAAATCAAAATAGGACGTACATGGTAAATGGTAGGGAATTGAGGAATGTTGTGGAACAGAGAGATCTAGGAATAACTGTGCATAGTTCCCTGAAGGTGGAATCGCATGTAGATAGGGTGGTAAAGAAAGCCTTTGGTGTGCTGGCCTTTATAAATCAGAGCAATGAATATAGGAGCAGGGAAGTAATGTTAAAATTGTACAAGGCATTGGTGAGACCAATTCTGGAGTATGGTGTAAAATTTTGGCTGCCTAATTATAGGAAAGATGTCAACAAAATAGAGAGAGTACAGAGGAGATTTACTAGAATGTTGCCTGGGTTCCAGCAACTAAGTTTCAGAGAAAGGTTGAACAAGTTAGGTCTTTATCCTTTGGAGTGCAGGTTAAGGGGGGACTTGATTGAGGTCTTTAAAATGATGAAAGGGATAGACAGAGTTGACATTTCATAAGCTTTTCCTATTGAGGGTAGGGAAGATTCAAACAAGAGGGCATGACATGAGAATTAAGGGACAGAAGTTTAGGGGTAACGTGAGGGGGAACTTCTTTACTCAGAGGGTGGTGGCTGTGTGGAATGAGCTTCCAGCAGAAGTGGTGGAGGCAGGATCGATTTTAACATTTAAAATTAAAGTGGATAGGTATATGGACGTGAAGGGAATGGAGGGGTATGGTCTGAGTGCAGGTAGATGGGAGTAGGGGAAAATAAATGGTCGGCACGGACTGGAAGGGCTGAGAGGGCCTGTTTCTGTGCTGTAATTGTTATATGGTTATATGGTTATATGGTTTCATAGCAAAAGGATTTGAGTATAGGAGCATGGAGGTGCTACTGCAGTTGTGCAGGGTTTTGGTGAGACCACACCTGGAGTATTGCGTACAGTTTTGGTTTCCAAATCTGAGAAAAGACATTCTTGCCATAGAGGAGGTACAGAGAAGGTTCACCAGACTGATTCCTGGGACATCAGGACTTTCATATGAGGAAAGACTGTAAAGACTTGGCTTGTACTCGCTAGAATTTCGAAGACTGAGGGGGGATCTTATGGGGTTGGATAGGCTAGATGCAGGAAAATTGTTCCCAATGTTGGGGAGGTCCAGAACAAGGGGTCACAGTCTAAGGATAAGGGGAATTCCTTTAGGACCGAGATGAGGAAAACTTTTTTCACACAGAGAGTGGTGAGTCTCTGGAATTATCTGCCACAGAAGGTAGTTGAGGCCAGTTCATTGGCCATATTTAAGAGGGAGTTAGATGTGGCCCTTGTGGCTAAAGGGATCAGGGGGTATGGAGAGAAGGCAGGTACAGGATACCGAGTTGGATGATCAGCCATGATCATATTGAATGGCGGTGCAGGCTCGAAGGGCCGAATGGCCTACTCCTGCACCTATTTTCTATGTTTCTATGTCAAGCACCTCACCTCCAAAGCAGTCATGAGTGCAAACATTTGCTGATTGCTGCACAAAGCTCGGTTCCACTCGGATACCAAAGTCATCCTGACCAGCATGCAGAAAGACCAGGCCAACACATTCAGCTGTGAGCTGAGAAAGGGCCAGTCACAATTGTTAAGAGCCAGCAAAGACCATCTTGGGCAGACATTCCATGGACCTTCAGTTCCATTATAATCACCAAATTCCACAAGACTACAAACTTGCGCTATCGTTAACATGATCAACATAGAAACATAGAAATTAGGTGCAGGAGTAGGCCATTCAGCCCTTCGAGCCTGCACCGCCATTCAATGTGATCATGGCTGATCATCCAACTCAGTATCCCGTACCTGCCTTCTCTCCATACCCTCTGATCCCCTTAGCCACAAGGGCCACATCCAACTCACTCTTAAATATAGCCAATGAACTGGCCTCAACTACCCTCTGTGGCAGAGAGTTCCAGAGACTCACCACTCTCTGTGTGAAAAAAGTCTTTCTCATCTCGGTCTTAAAGGATTTCCCCCTTATCCTTAAGCTGTGACCCCTTGTCCTGGACTTCCCCAACATCGGAACAATCTTCCTGCATCTAGCCTGTCCAACCCCTTAAGAATTTTGTAAGTTTCTATAAGATCCCCTCTCAATCTCCTAAATTCCAGAGAGTATAAACCGAGTCTATCCAGTCTTTCTTCATAAGACAGTCCTGTCATCCCAGGAATCAGTCTGGTGAACCTTCTCTGCACTCCCTCTATGGCAATAATGTCCTTCCTCAGATTTGGAGACCAAAACTGTACGCAATACTCCAGGTGTGGTCTCACCAAGACCCTGTACAACTGAAGTAGAACCTCCCTGCTCCTGTACTCAAATCCTTTTGCTATGAAAGCTAACATACCATTCGCTTTTTTCACTGCCTGCTGCACCTGCATGCCTACTTTCAATGACTGGTGTACCATGACACCCAGGTCTCGCTGCATCTCCCCTTTTCCTAATCGGCCACCATTTAAATAATAGTCTGCTTTCCTGTTTTTGCCACCAAAGTGGATAACCTCACATTTATCAGACCAGGTCATACTTCCCCATGAAATAGTTCTGCCACTTCATAAACTATCAGCTGACCTGACGGTAGACCTCACCTAGATTCTTCTTATTCCCCTTATCTCTTTAATTCTCAAGTTACACAAAGTCTCACCCTTGAGTATATTTAATGATTCAGCATCTACAGCTCTGTGGGGGTGGAGAATGCCAAAGATTCTCAACTACTGTGAACAAATTCTTCCTAGTGCAACCCTCTATACTGAGATTATAGAATCATAGCGCCAGCACAGATAGAGGCCCTTCAGCCCATTGTGTCTATGTTGGTAATCAGGTATCGAATCCTGCAATAAGTTATATTGGTTCTAAGTTCCACCCGCTGGAGAAACATCCTTACAGCATCTAGAGAGAAGGAATGGGTGACGTTCCGGGTCGAGACCCTTCTTCAGTCAGTCTCGATCTGAAACGACACCCATTCCATCTGTCCAGAGACGCCGCTGAGTTACTCCGGCATTTTGTGTCTATCTTTGGTTTAAACCAGCATCTGCAGTTCCTTCCCACACACTCATTACAACATCTACCAGGCCAAGACCCCCAAACAGATCAATGTATGCATTCTTTAGATGTCCAGAGCATAAACACATCTATTCAATCCTTCCTCACTAAAAACTTATTCCAGAAACCACGGTGGTGTAACGATAGAGCTACTGCCTTACAGCACCAAAGAACCAGGTTCGAACCTGTCGCTGGTCTGTACGGAGTTTGTCTGTGCCCTGCGTGGGTTTTCTCAGAGATCTTCGGTTTCCTCCCACACTCTAAAAGGCGTACAGGTTAGTAGGTTAAACTTGGTAAAAGAATTGTCCCTAGAGTGCGTAGGATAGTGTTAATATGCTAGTGTTAGTGTTAATGGTGGGGAGGGGTGAGGGGAAATAGGTATTTATCCTGGTGGGCAGGTTTGCTAGTGCTTCTCAGGATCAAATTAGCAATGAAGCAAAGAGTGGCACAATGGCACAGCTTGTGCACCCGCTGCCTCAAAGCTCCTGGAAGTCCAGTTCATCCTGTCCACTGGTGCAGTCTCTGTAGAGTTTGCATGTTCTCCTCCTAACTTCCAAAAGGCCTCTAGTGTGTAAATGAGTGGTAGACTTTGCAGAGTGGTTGGGGTGGGGTGATGGTGGAAGGAGATACTGGGAATGCCAGGAGAATAAAGTGGGCTAGAGTAGTATTCTTGTAAAAATGTGTGCTTGATGGGCAGTGTGAACTCAATGTGTCCAAGTGTGTGTGTGTGTGCCTGTGTGTGTGTGTGCCTGTGTGTGTGTCTGTGCCTGTGTGTGTGCCTGTGTGTGTTTGTGTGCCTGTGTGTGTGTGTGCCTGTGTGTGTGTCTGTGCCTGTGTGTGCGTGTGCCTGTGTGTGTGTGTGCCTGAGTGTGCGTGTGTGTGTGTATGTATGTGTGCCTGTGTGCGTGTCTCTGTCTGTGTGTGTGTGCGCGTGTGTGCCTGTGTGTGTGTGTGTGCGTGTGTGTGTGTCTGTGCCTGTGTGTGCGTATGTGTGTGTGCGTATGTGTGTGTGCGTGTGTGTGTGTCTGTGCCTGTGTGCGTGTCTCTGTGTGTGTGTGTGTGTGTGCGCGTGTCTGTGTGTGTGTGTGTGTGTGTGTGTGTGTGTGTGCGTGTGTCTGTGCGTGTGTGTGCGTGTCTGTGTGTGTGCGTGTCTGTATGTGTGCGTGCGTGCGTGTGCGTGTCTGTCTGTGTGTGTCCCTGTGTCCGCGCGTGTGTGTCTCTTGAACGTGTTATAAAAATACACCCAGAGTAAAAGTAAAACAAATCCACAAAGTAAAATGGAAATTAGTTTAAATTTAAAAAAAAAGGAATGCCTGGGTTCAGGTAAATAAAATCAGATGCAGCTGTGAGGCATGAGAGGGTGCTAAAGGCACCAATGATGAGCCAAATGAACCTCACAAGCTAAGCCTGACCTTTCTCGTGATTCATCATCAGTAGTGATTAAGTTTCAGTTGAGATAATGCTCGGGAACAGATTAGATGATCAACCCTTCTGAACCTCAGCATTTTCCAAACATACATCCCACATTTACACACACACACAGCACACTGCCAGAGACTAGTCATGATTAGTCATGAAATTAAATAACTAGGCAACTGACAGCATCGCTAACGTAAATCAAGAAATTGAACTTTAACCTTGCTCTTCCCCTATTTTAACTTTTACAGCCGTTTCCTCGTCCTTCTCTGAAAATATACTTAAGAACACCGATAATGTTGCTTTGAACAGTTTTGTCATCAAACTAAATGTGCTCTGCAAAAAAATGTTTTTAATTGGGAAAAATTATTTAATTGTAATAAAAACGGTCCATGGTTAAATTCCTTTTATTCTATTTTGCAATGTCAAAGACAATTTGTAGAAATTACAGAGGTCAAAGGGGTTTGCATCTGAACATTTTAAAGCATGGTAGAAAAAAAGTAATCACACTCAAATTATGCATTTTCTAGAGGCGTTAAAATCAACCTTGATAGAAATTTACATTTTGTTCTGCGATATTCAGCTGCACCACTCAAACACAGGTCAAATAAGTACACTAGTGAATGCATGCCCAGTTTGTACGGTGTGTACTGCAACAATTGTCATTCAAATTATGATATTCAAAATGTGTACAAAGATTTTAGATATGAAAGCAAGCTCATCCACAACAGACAAGTAAAAAAATATAGAATTAATTTTGTCATTTGCGTCTCGGTTTGTAATATTCACCTTTCATGACACTCATTACTGAGAGGCACACACTTTGTTCCATAGACCATGATCACCTCCAGTTGCATTCCATGTGGAGAGCTTGTCTCATGTTCTCCACCCTACTTCACTTGACCATTATCGCATACCTCTCATCCATCTCTGGTGCAGTTTCATCTGGGGCTTTCCACTCATCCAATTATCACTTTACCTTTCTTCTAAGGTTTATTTGATGGCAGGCGTAAAGCCATTGTGCACAAAGGGAACTTGAATGCTTAAGACGGGCAAAATTGAATGACATTATTTCAGGAGGTAGATTTTTGAATTAGATCCTCCAAGTGAAAAGACCGAACTGAGAACAATGCATCCAAATACGGATCATCGCAGGAAGTAGAAGTTAAGAAACAGTCTAAACATGCGATACAAAACTATTCCCTTTGGTGCCTTTGCAAATCAAGTGGGGTGGAAGATTGCAACCTTCACGTGGTCTGCCCTGTTTCGACTAATGCAATCAACCTGGCGTGCACAATCAAATAAGGTCAAATAGAACAAGTTGTCCTACAACTTTAGGCTGTGCACACCATACGCAACAAGAAGAAGGAAAAAAAGTTAAAATGAAATGTCTAGTTTTTAAACATGATTATCAAACAGAATATTGACAGCTTGGCTAGCGACTCAAAAAGAAGAAAATGTTATGGTTTTTCAATAAATATCAATCCTTCCAAATTCTGCACTAGTGAGCGATATTATTTAAAAATGTAAAGAATGTTGTAAAATTGCAAAATATCAACTACGGAGTGAACTACACATGTGATCAATTCTTAGTGAAATAGATAACTATATGGCAACCATTTGAAAACGTGATTGAATTTTGAAACTGGCATTTCAATTCCTTTCATTTAGAAATCTACAATTATACTCAGCCCAAAGTACTGTATTATAATGCTCCAGGGAGTTCAGTCGAGGCCCTTCTATAATTAATCTAGGGAAGATAACAATTTGCAATACTGCTCATGTCCCATAAGATCTTCAGTACAAATCATCTTAAATATAACTTAAGAAGTGCTTCATGTCAGAGAATGTTAAAAGGACAATGCTTACGGTGACCATATTGTCAATGCCAAATCTGCACCCTCTCCAGCAATTTTACAGACTGGAGTCTTCTCGAGGGCTGGATTTCATCCTCCACAACTGCAGAAATTGAAATATATTCAGAAAAAATAATGCTTTATAGATAGATGTTAGTCACATTACTTATCTGCTACATGAGTATATCAGTGCAGATTTAATCAAACCAAATATTAGGCTTGAGCAGATACCAAAAAAAAATTACACGTCACCTTTGGGTGACAAATGTTCCCATTTAGGGATGCAGATTATGGACTTAGATTCTGAAGCACTCCTCATATTTGGATTCTTTTAAAAAATACAAATGTGAAAGTATGTCAGCATTTTTAAAAGGTAAATAATTGCACAAGAATAAAAAAAAGATTATTTCGGATAAGTGTGTCGAGTCTGGACTTTCCATCCCTCCGACAGGGATCGTGAACCATGATCAACTCCAGAGAACACACTGAAGACATACGTCAATGAAGAGTACAAACTTCAGTTACGACGCTGCCACCATCGCTGGTTTCTGCAGGTTTTTAACTGGTTCTCTGCCTGTTAAGAAAAAATGAAAATGTTAAATCCTTTGCACAACTAAGATTTATGAAAGAACACAATTTTTAAAAACTGTACATGTGCTGAATCTCAACTTCAAACTCTGCGTCAAATATCATCTGCTCCGTGTTCAAGACCAGGTAACAGTTCTTCACTACTCTATCCCAATGGACCAGGTTTCAATCTCACAAACATTCCTTCCTGCATCAATACTTCCAGTATCACCTCCAACTCCTCTTCCAGAAATGCAGTTAATTAAAATCCGTGTTCAAATATATCTTGGTAGAATTACACAAATGTAATAATATTCCAAGCCATATTTACATGGTGGGATTCACTAATATTCAACAAGCTTCAATGATTAGGTCAATCTTCAAGGTGCCTTGCAGGGCCAGAGACCTGGGTTAGATCCTGACATCGGGTGCTGTCTTTATGGAGTTTGTACGTTCTCGTGTGGGTTTTCTCCAGGTGCTCTGGTTTCCTCCCACACTCCAAAGGTGTATAGGTTTGTAGATTCTTTAGGTTTGGTATAATTGTAAATTATCCCGAGCGATGACAAGCAATACATTTATGACAACAACAATGGTTCATAAGTTTGACATTATCTGCACCCAGCCTGATGATGTTGAACCATTTGTACATAAATATTGCACTATGCTAATACCTCGATATATTACAGGCTGTTCAAATAATTACAGCAGATTACAATAGGAAAACAAAATCAGGTAGTTCCCGAACAGCAACTTATAACTACAACTAGGACCCCCATAAATGTAAAAGGGATGCAAGACATAAATCAGAGTTACATCAGCTTTCTATTAGAAAACTACACACAAAAGAATACGTTTGCTGGTGCTGTAACTTTCATTATATACTTAAAACAAAGATCAAACCGTATTGTTTAAAATATCCAAACAGAACAATAAAGGTTTCTAAATGTTAAAATATGGAAGACTTTTATGAACAGAATTTAGTTTGAAGGTTGGACATCTCACGGGTACCTTTTTCACGTGCAGGAATATTTGGTAGTGCTTCTGCAGGAACCTCTGGAAGTTCAACTTCTTCCTGAAAAGGTAAAGCAACAGGTCAGAAGAAATTGGAACGGGAAGAGGATGTGCTGCCATTCATTGAGTTCATGGGTGATCCTTTTACCTCAGCGTCACCTTTCTGCACTATCTCGATAACCATTGATTCCCTTAATATCCAAAAATCTATAGATCATAGTTTTTATTGATTTCAATGTTGAAATTCTGGGGTTGAGAAGTTCAAGGAATCCCCATCCTCTGAGTGAAGAACTTTCTCATCTCAACTCTGAACAGTCTACCATTAACTCTATGACCCTTGGTTCGAGTCTATTGAGCCAGGGGAATCATTCTTCCTGCATTTCATTTATTGAGCCAAGTAAGAATTTTACACATTCTCTCATTCTTCTAAACTCTAGAGATTCCACACCCAGTACACTCAATGTCTCCTCATTTTCAAACCACCATCCCCAAATCGGACTACTAAATCTTTTCCTCTGGGGCAAGCACGTTCTTTCTGAGGCACGGAGACAAAACTGTGGGCAAATCTCCAGGTATGGTCGCACCAAGGCTCCAAACAATTGCTGACCTTACTTGGGTATCGAAATCCTCTCATAACTATTTGCCTCCCTGATTATGTGTTACACCTACATCAAGGTTTTCAGTCACCTGCGGATAAGCATTCCCAAAATCCATTTGAACATTTAATGTGCATGGTGCCCCAACTTTTCTAGTCTCATTTGTCTGCATTTGGGCCATATCCTTCTAAACCTTAGTTTAGATGGGACATCTTGGTCGCCATGGATGAGTTGGGCCAAAGGGCCTGTTCCGTGCTGTATGACTCCACACTATCATCATTAGCCTTTATAAAACACACAACTTTTCGGTTTTACCTTGATGAATTTCACATTTTTTTCACATTACATTCCATCTGGGAAATTATACAACAAATGGAAAATAATTTAGAAAAGTGTGAGGGCATCCACTCACTCAACATATCCATATCCCTCAAGTATCTTTAAATCCTCTTCCAAACTCACAATCCATTGATTACATTGATTCCAAAAAGAGATAAAAAATCATGAGGAGCCTGGATCCTATAGGGCAATAGCCCTTTTAAATACGGATCAGAAGATACTAGTTAAGACTTTGGCTCGCAGATTAAGCTTGGTTATTAGTAAACTAATACATCCAGATCAAACTGGGTTTATACCTAAACAACATTCGTTTTATAATTTGAGACATTTGTTTAACATAATATGTTCGCAGAGAATGACCAATGAAGATTTAACAATTATTTCTTTAGATGCAGAAAAAGCGTTCGACCAAGTGGAATGGTCTTATCTTTTCACAGTGTTGGAAAAATTTCAATTGGGAGAAAACTTTAAATCATGGGTGAAGCTATTATACAGTAATCCGACAGCCAGAATACTGACAAATCAAATGCTTTCACCTAAATGTTATTTATCTGGGGGCAATAGACAAGGATGTGCTCTTTCTCCAATGTTATTTGCTTTAGCCATAGAACCCCTTGCCGAGAGTATCAGGTCCCGTTCAGGTATTTATGGATACAATAGACAATAGACAATAGGTGCAGGAGTAGGCCATTTGGCCCTTTGAGCCAGCACCGCCATTCAATGTGATCATGGCTGATCATCCCCAATCAGTACCCCGTTCCTGCCTTCTCCCCATATCCCCCGACTCCGCTATTTTTAAGAGCCCTATCTAGTTCTCTCTTGAAAGCATCCAGAGAACCTGCCTCCACCGCCCTCTGAGGCAGAGAATTCCACAGACTCGCCACTCTCTGTGAGAAAAAGTGTTTCCTTGTCTCCGTTCTAAATGGCTTACTCCTTATTCTTAACTGTGGCCCCTGGTTCTGGACTCCCCCAACATCGGGAACATGTTTCCTGCCTCTAGTGTGTCCAAGCCCTTAACAATCATATATGTTTCAAAATATGCCAAATATACCACCAATAAAATCTCGTTATATGCAGATGATGTTCTTCTATACATTACTAATCCCCAAGTTAGTATTCCAAATGTTCTAAACATTATAGAACAAGTTGGTTCTTTCTCAGGATATAGAATAAATTGGAATAAAAGTGAAATTATGCCAATAAAAGAACAAGACCTCAACTCCAAAAATTTCCTTTCAGAATTGTTACTGAAAAGTTCAGATATCTCGGAATTTACGTGACTAGAAAATATTCCTCTCTGTTTAAAATAAACTTCCCACCATTAATTACTAAACTATATGCCTACATTCAATTTTGGAAAACACTTCCTATCTCCCTTATAGGTAGATTAAATGCCATAAAGATGATAGTCCTTCCTCAACTCTTATATTTATTTCAATAAATACTGATATACCTATAAAAGAATAAATGATTCTATTGTCACTAACTTTATTTGGGACTACAAAACTGAAAGAGTATATAAAAAGACATTTGTGCAAATCCAAAGAAAATGGAGGATTAGCTTTTCCTACTGGGCAACTAACATTAAAAATATAACCTTCTGGTTGGACGGTTCATGTCAACATGTAAATTGGTTAAAAATGGAGAGGGAAGATTGTTTGCCTTTTAGTATAATCTCGATCCTCCTATCTCCAACACATTTGAATAAGTCAACGTATGAGCAAAATCCGATAATACATAGTAGTATCCATATCTGGAAACAGTTGAAATTCAGCCTTAAATTGAGAAACATGTCTCTCCTTCTTCCTATTGCAAACAATTCCTTGTTTAAACCGTCTACTTTAGATTGGTGTTTGTTCAATGGAAGAATCTGGGAACTAAGACTGTGGAAGACATCTATAAGAAAGGGACAGGAGATATAACACTTGAAAGCCAACATTTTTTTTAGATACCTTCAAATCCTAAATTATGTGAAAACATACACACAAGACTCTCTTATGGGTCCAGATATGTTAGACGATTGTTTGAATAGACATGCCGATACAAGTAAGTTGATATCTTACATTTATAACACTCTCTTAAATATTGATACCCCACCTTCTGAGATTTATAGGCCATCATGGGAGGACGAGCTGGGTTTACCCATTTCAAAAGATATGTGGGAGGAAAGCCTACTATACATACATTACTGTTCTTTAAATGTCAGGCATTGTCTGATAAAATTCAAAATATTGCATAGGTTATACTACTCAAAGACCAAATTGAATAAGATCTTCCCAACTGTTTCCTCTCTCTGTGATAAATGTCACCTCCAAGAAGCTACCCTAACCCATTCTTTTGTATGCTGTTTAAAAATGCAAAATTTCTGGATGGGAATATTCAATACCATTTCTAAAGCACTCAAAATTCAATTGGAGTCAGATTCAAAATGAATAATATTAGGAATGTCAGAGGGCTGCCTTAAGTTAACGATATTCCAAAGACGTTTCCTTGACTATGGTTTAATAACTGCGAAAAAACGTATACTTAAATTCTGGAAAAAGATAACAGTTCCCAAAGTGAAGATGTGGATCACAGAAATGACCGAGACACTACATTTAGAAAAAATGGCTGGTTTTGTCTGACAAATCAGACCAATTTTCCAAAATATGGTCTCCTTTCATTGAATTTCCTCAACAACAGAATGGTTGAACACAAACTCAAAACCGACGCTAGGGTCGGGTGAGCGGGCGTAGGGAAGGGTAGTGGGATATATCTCCGGCTTTTTTCCCACTTCTTTGATAGTTCAGGGGTTCTTGCTTCTTTCTTTTTCGTATCTTTCATCTTCTTTTTCAGTCTTTCCTTTTCACTTTTATCCGATTCACTTATCAGATTATAAAATGTTAAAACTGAATCTTTATATAATTTGTATAATTGTTACGTCGTTTACTTTCTCCTTGTACAATTGCTTCTAATAAAATAAATATATATTTAAAAAAAAGAAAATTGGAAATATGACTTTTGGTCCAGTCAGCCAAATTGTTGCTGTAGTTTGCGAATAGCAGGAGCCCAAGCACCAATTCCTGCAATACCCCACTCATCATAACTTGCCAACCCAAGAAAAGTCCTTATTCCCAGCTTTGCATTCTATTCAATAGCCAGGTCCCAATCAAATCAACACAGTGATTCGATGTAGTGACAATTAGAGCAAATAAGCTTTGTGGTGAGAGAATGGCAACCTTCATGTGATAACCACGGAACAATATGGACAAATGTATTTTCCTCACCTGAGTTATGGCATCTAACTCCGCCAGAATCGCATCCTCATCATCTTGAGAGAAACCACCCGCTAAAATGTCATCAATTTGCTGAAAGAAAAACAAGTCATGTTGCTCAGAACACATTTGATAACCTTAGACTGTTTTTGTTCCAATTCTAGATATTCAAGCATTAGTAAAGATCTGGCAGCATGTTTCTCACCCGCTGGTATTCGATAGCTTCCTGGGTCTCATCCATTATTCGTTCTACTTCTTCAAGAGACATAACCTGAAAAAGGAACAGATTCAATAGTTGCAGTTGGAACCTGTTTTGGTATTTAAACATTATTCTTATCCATAAAATGCAATTATTTTTAGTATCTCCAAGAAATCTGAAACTAAGTTGGCCACCAATTCGAACAATAACATGAACATACGTACCTCATGCATTTTATTAAGACAATCATTTCCAATTTTCAGACCTTCAATAACTTTCATTTCAATTTGAGCAAATTCAATGCCTTGAACCTTTAAAACAGGAAAATTGCATTAGTTTCATATTAAAAGTGGGCCTGGTTTAATTAATCATAGCTGTTCTAGTATCGGAAGAGGCAAAAAAAATCGTGGGCGGGTAATACAAGTTCACCACCAAATTCTACAAATATATTAGAGATTCTCAAACATATGAAGGCACAGTGGCGCAGCGGTAAGGGCCTGTCCCACTTATGTGTCCTTGGCACGCAAATTACGCGACCTCGTGGTCGCGTCGAGAAGGTCGGGCGCGATTACATGCGTACGCACAGCTGTCTGGAGCGCGTGACGTCATTTGAAGATGGACACAAAGCTGGGGTAACTCAGTGGGACTGGCAGCATCTCTGGAGAGAAGGAATGGGTGACGTTTCATGTCGAGACTCTTCTTCAGTCTGAAAAGAAGGGTCTTGACCCGAAACATCACCCATTGCTCCTCTCCAGAGATGCTGCTGGTCCCGCTGAGTTACTCCTGCATTTTGTGTCTATCTTCAATTTTCTTCGCCCCGCTCTGGGAGTAGAAGTGGGGGAGGATCCGTACCGCAACGGCCGTGAGCCCCAGGCCGAGTTCGGCGATCGATTGCCTGCTTCTGCTGCTGTTGAAGGTGAGACGTTGCGTCGCGCCAGGGTCTTAGTCCTGTCCCACTTTGGCCGTCAGTTCCGCAACAGGCCGTTGGCGCGCGAAGATTTTGTTCAGTGCAAGAATTTCGGGGCCCCGCGCGATGTCGCGACCGGCCCCGCACAACTCCATACCCCTCCACGCTTCTAAGTGGGACAGGCCCTGTAGAGTTGCTGCCTTACAGCACCTGTAGTGTCGGACAACCGTGCTCGATCCCAACTACAGGTGCTGTCTGTATGGAGTTTGTACGTTCTCCTCTCACAATCCAAAGACGTACAGGTTTGTAGGTTAATTAGCTTGGTATAAATTGACCCTAGTGTGTGTAGGATAGTGTAAATCAAAGATCCTATAGCGGAGCAAGATAGACCACTCGACGAAAAAGCCATAGTAGGGTCATGGATAATCTTCAGCACCATTTCCGTAACCGGCTTCCATCTCCGCTCTAGTATCTTTGCTGTGGTCATGGCGTCTTCATACACAAATCATATTTTTTATTCTCAGCTGCAGGAGATCATTTTGATATTCCTGCCTAGTCCTCCTTATTAACTTTGAACATACCAAATATTGCCATTAGGAAGGAGCTCCAGAAAATCCTGCACCCACTCAAGCCATCGTTCCCCCCCCCTTCCAACATCGACACGGAGCCCCCTTTTTTTTGAGAGTCAAGGGAAATGGAAACGGGAGATATTTGTCCTTGGTACCGGCTATATCTCTTGTTCCTCTTTTCCCCGACTCAGTCTGAAGAAGGGTCTCGACCCGAAATGTCACCTATTTCGCTCTATGATCGTTGCTTTCGGCCGTCTGTCCTTGCTTTCGCTCGCCCTTGGATTAAGCAGCGCAGGATAAAGCTACAAATTCACGCACAGGATGTGTTTGCGAGAGAGAGAGAGAGAGAGAGAGAGATCCCGACACTTGCACATCTCCGTTTATTCCCCCTTCACAGGAATGTTGCATTTATTTTGTAGATCACCTATTCCTTCTCTCCAGAGATGCTGCCAGATCCGCTGAGTTACCCCAGCCTTTTGTGTCTGTCTCCGGTTTAAACAGCATCTGCAGTTCCTCCCTGTTCAAGTTAAAATGTGCCATTTTAACTGAACGCATAACTGAAGTCGGGTCGGGTCAAAGATAGGGTTGGGGTTACTGAAATGGCGGAAGTTACGCTCTGTTGCGCACTACACATCAGTCCATTGGATTTTGCAGGAGTGGTCTATCTTGCTCCGCTCTAGGATCTTTGGTGTTAATGTGCGGGGATCAGCGACCGGTGCGGACTCGGTGGACCAAAGGGCTTGTTGCCGCACTTTATCGCTAAACTAAACTATATTCAGGGCAAAAGAGAATACTTAACAATCTTTATGTTTGAAACCACAGATAAAGGCGAGCTGTTGAATGAATATTTCTTGACTGTCTTTACAATGGAGAGATATACTAACCTTGCCACCTAGATTTTCATCTTAATGTCGAATATAAATAACAACAGTGGACACAGCACCAATCTTATGTGGATAGTTTTGTATTATCCCCAATGCTAATTAGGAATAGGAGTGTACTCATTTTATAGAAGACACCTCCAGCACTTAAAACCTACCACACTTAAATTGAGAGCCCATTAACAGGTTATTTTCACTTTCATGATCTGATGCATTTATTGCCAACGTTAATAGAACCAAAAAATTCCTTACCATTTGTTCAAGATTGCTAATCTGAACTTCAGTTTTATCAAGAAGTTGCTCCTGATATCTTTTTTTCTTGAGTAGGAGCATGGCTTTCCTGAGAAACAAAAAAGATATTTCATGGGAAGCAATTGGCTCCAAAAGGATGGCAGCTTAGCCGTATTGACCCTAAATGTGTAACCTAAAGTAAGTTTGTCATGATCCCTCCCAGCACAGCGCTCCAGAAATCTTTACATTTATTGGAACATCTGAATTTTAAACTAATCTCTAATGAAAATTCCTCAAGCAAATCTTTACAATCTCAAACCTCAATGTAACCTCTGGAGAGTGAAATCAGAATTGCATGCTGAAAGCGGCCATTTCCCGGAAGAAGCAGGCATAAAATGCATGCTATGATAGGAGAGAGGAGCTGGGGTGACAAAGTTAATCGCAGGTTGTTTGGTGGCAGCAATACTGACTAAGCTGGCCTGCAACACAGAGGTGCAGCTGGTAGAACTGCTGTCTACAGCACCAGAGACTCGGGTTTGATCCTGACATCGGGGGCCATCTGTGTGGAGTTTGCACTTTCTCCCTGTAACTGCGTGGGTTTCCTATGGGTGCTCCGGTTTCCTCCTACATCCCAAAGACGTGCGGGCTTGTGGATTAATTGCCCCTCGTCTGTAAGGAGTGGATGAGAAAGCAGGATAACATATAACTAGTGTGAGCGAGTGATCGATGGTCGGCGAGGACTTGGTGGGCCCAAGGGCCTGTTTCCACGCTATCTCAAGTTAAATTTAAAAGGAAGAAAGAGTGAGGATTTGAAGTCCAAGTATCAAAGCACCTTTTCTGTAACAATTATGACTAGAGGCAGCCACAGGGCTGATATTAGGTCCTGTGAAAATCTACCCTTTTAATTGCTAAATGTTAATAATTAATCTTCTTCAAAACCTGCAGTACTCACTCTTTCTTGCCCCCACGCAGCAACTGTCGGGCGAGCTCCCGCTCCTTTTCCAGTTGGATACCAATCCTTTTCTGGTACTGCCTCAGTTTGTCTCGTTGTTGTTTTAATTGCTAGAAAAACAAAGAATTGCCAAAAAAAATTAAAACAATTTTTCACCAATTCAAAAAGTCTGAAAGTATGCTGTTTGGTTTATTTGATTTCAAGGATCACTCGGTTATAACCGTGGGGTCATTGGGAGAAGGCAGGGGTGCAACTCAGTAGACTTCTTTTGAACATCGAGGAAGGAGGCCATCTAAACTCATCCATTGTGGAAAACACCCACTGATGCACGAGGAACTATGCTGCTAGTCAAACAGGACACGGTGCTCAAAAACAATTCAATGGTTAACTTTGATCTTACTCATATCGTCGGAGAAAAATCTTACTGATCCAAGCCGCAATGTTACATAGCACCCAAATATTATAGTAGTCATCGTCATTCAAGAGTAACAAAGATGTAGAGTCTGCTATCAAGCATGTCGAAGCTGACACAAAAGGACACAAAGTGCTGGAGTAACTCAGGGTCAGGCAGCATCTCTGAAGAACGTGGATAGGTGACGTTTCAGGTCGGAACCCTGCATCAGTCTGACCCGAAACATCAATGTTCTCCAGAAAAGTCCCTGACCCACTGAATTACTCCAGCACTTTGTGCAGGGCCGGATTAAGACCCATAGAGGCCCTAAGCACTTAAAACATAGAAACATAGAAATTAGGTGCAGGAGCAGGCCATTCGGCCCTTTGAGCCTGCACCGCCATTCAATATGATCATGGCTGATCATCCAACTCAGTATCCTGTACCTGCCTTCTCTCCATACCCCCTGATCCCTTCAGCCACAAGGGCCACATCCAACTCCCTCTTAAATATGGCCAACGAACTGGCCTCAACTACCTTCTGTGGCAGGGAATTCCACAGATTCACCACTCTCTGTGTGAAAAACGATTTTCTCATCTCGGTCCTAAAAGACTTCCCCCTTATCAGTAAACTGTGACCCCTTGTCCTGGACTTCCCCAACATCGGGAACAAACTTCCTGCATCTAGCCTGTCCAACCCCTTAATAATTTTGTAAGTCTCTATGAGATCACCCCTCAATCTTCTAAATTCCAGCGAGTACAAAGATTTTGGTGCCCCCATACATCAAAATGTAAACAATAATAAACCATAAAATACATTTTTATTTTTCAAAATGAAACAAAACTAACAGTAAGATGGAAAATAATGTTTATTTTTGTATACTTCCACTTTATTTATATTTGAAAAGTTTTCTTCTACTTGTGCCGTAAACCATTTACCATGTCTGCGGTGGCCCCCTTCCCTCGATGCCCTAAGCACGTGCTTATTTTGCTTAATGGTTGATCCAGCCCTGACTTTGTGTCCTTTTGTGTAAGCCAGCATTTGCAATTCCTTGTTTCTATATATATTCGCTGACATCTGGCCAACCAATGATAAAGGCAGGGGGGATTAATCCAGGACACTCTATTGTTTCGAGGTTGAAATTATATTTAGTGTAATGGCAAGAATGGAGTCAAACATATGCAGCACTATGCAGTTGGATTATACAAGAATTTCTATGCTTCGGTCTGAAGAAGGGTTTCGGCCCGAAACTTTGCCCATTTCCTTCACTCCATAGACGCTGAGTTTCTCCAGCAATTTGTCTACCTGCTATAGTGCATCATCTTACAATCAAATGATGTCTCGATTTTGAATGTGGGAGATTGCAATCAAACTAAAAACGAGAACATGATATAAGAGAATAAATGATCACAGAGATGCACAATGTAATGCAGGAAAATGGAATCAAACATAGCCCTTTATGGATGGATGGTGGGAACTCTTAAGTCAGTCTTAGAAAGCAAAATGTGCAGGGAAGTTAGATTAACACAAAACCCAGAGATGATAAATGGATAAAGGAATTAAGTTGAAAGAAAGTTTAAGAGACAAGATAGCCAAGTTAAATGTTGGAAATGAAACAATTCAAAACAAAAGTCAGCAAGAAAACATCTACCCACGTAACAAGTTTAATGCCCTCAGATTCTGCCAGTCTTTTTCTCCCAACTTATTACTTTGTAAGAATCAATTATGTTGCCAATTTAAACATAAATTCCAGGCAAAATGAATCATTGCTTGCTCCTTGAAAGAAAACATTACAGGAGCTGTATATATATACACAGACCCTTTTATATCTTTACAACGTCCTTTATAGGTTTTGGAGTATGATTTCTGTGCAAACACTAAACTACTTGGAACAGTAGCCACAACTCCCACAAACACCAAAGTGATAAATGGTCAGTTAGGTTTATCTTGTTTTCCTTTATGTCCATATAAGTAGGTAAACCGGATCTGCATTTAATGCTCTTCCGGCATGAGATATCTCCGCAAATTCAGTACCGCATTGACTCGGTCTAGCAGACGTGTTCACGTCTTTGGAATAACACCTGATCCCATAATCTTTAGCTCATATTGCACAAATAAAACTCTGAAAATGAATGGAACAATACATGAATATGGATTCCGTTTTGTTTTCTATTCATCAACTAGTTAGAAACCAATTATAATAGATAATCCAACAGCCCCCAAGAGAGAATTTTTAAAAAAAAACGTAACAAGGTAAGGTCTTGGACATTTCACGTGTGCGGTCAGTTTGACAGTCAAATATTCAGGCTTTTCCTCTTGAGATTTATCTTTTTCTTATTATAACATTCCAGTTGTTGATGGGGGCAGATTAATTTAAAAAAAGAGTTAAATGTCAGCTTGGTCATTCAGAACAAGTCCAGAAATGCCAACCACCTCAAAACCGCGGATGCTATGCACTGATAGCAAAGACAATGGCACCCTCCAGTGGTGAGAAAATAAACATACAATCTAAATTGGATCTCGTTATAATCTGAGGAAAGCAAATACGATGTGATAATGTTACATACAGGTTGAACACCGATTTTCCAGCACCCTCGGTTCCAGAGCCTTTCTGGATGATCTGTTTTTATTGACAAACTGAGGTCACGTGATAATGAAACGACCATACATCCTGGCACCCCTCCCTTATCTCTAAAGCACCATGGTGTGCCAGAAACTTTTTTTAAATGCAATCTGAATGTGAATGGAATGACCCATTCCCGTCTCCCACCGTCTCTTGGTCATTTAGAGCCCTGGCTTCCGACCCCACTCCTGACTCACAAGGTGCACCAGCGAGCTCCCACGCCTGCTTTGTTTCTTGCTGTTGGCGGTTTCTTTATCCCATCACTCTGTCCAGACGGCTTATTACACCCCCCCCCCCGCCCCCAGCAACACTGCCGCTTCCTCCTACTTCTCCCCCAGAGTCGCCAACATACTCCACTTTGGTAGCGACAGCCGGTGACTGAGCGCGTGCTGTCGTGAACAGCAACCTGAAGAAAACACGTCTTGTGGAGGTTATAACGTGAGCCACAACAGCCGTGTGAACCGGTGAAGAAGGGCTCGCCAGTGCAGACGAGCAGTATCGGCGTCTAGTGTTACAGTAGAACGACACAAAGTGCTGGAATAACTCAGCCGATTAAATCAGTCTGAGGAAGGGTCCCAATGTCACTTTTCCATGATCTCAAGAGATCCTGATCCTCTGAATGACTCCAGTACTTGGTGCCCTTTGGGTTATTAACCACCAGCTGCAGTCATCGGCAGTAAGGGACACCAAACCCTCCTCTATGGTCACCTGTATTCTCTCAGGTTCAGTTTCATTGTCACTAGAATTCCTTTAATGCAAGGGGCACCAATGTGATATAGAAATAATAGGGATTATAATAGCATTCCCACTGTGTACATTAGAATAGAATGCCTTTTATTGTCATTCAAACAGCTTGGTTTGAACAAAATTGCATTTTCTAGTCTTACATTACAAAAAAAACCCAAGACCCACACTTAACACAGTTTACACAAACATTAATCACAGTGAATCTCAAACACCACCTCACTGTGATGCAAAAGTCTTATCTCTTCGCTTTGTTCTTCTCCCGTGGTCCAGCAGTCCAACTGTAACGTCGAGGCGAACTGGGGCTCACGATTTTAAAGCTCCCGGTGGGCGATGATAAGTCCTGTGGCCGTTTAAGCCACTCCGGGCGATGTTAGGCCCCACTCCGTGTCCTTTAAACCCCGCGATTCCAGCAGTGGAAGTTGCCGTTGTGGGAGCTCCGAAAAGCTCCCACCAGGGACCTGCGAGCTCCCGATGTTACCGTCCACCGGGCCTGCGGCTGGAGCCTCCGAAGCTCCGAAGTCAGGTTGTTACATCACCCAACATATCATTACATCACCCAAAGTATCTCAGTCCAAAGAAAGGTCTCACCCAATAAACTAGCTTTACTTTGACAAAAGAAAAAGCAAGAAATTGCGGAGTTGTGGGAGCAGCCCAGACCATCACGCAATCCAACCTCCCTTCCAGTGACCCCATCTACACTTCACGCTGCCTCAACAAGGCCACCTTCAGAATCAAGGACCAGTCTCACCCCAGCCATTCCCTCTTCTCTTCTCTTCCATCAGGCAAGACAAACAGTGAAAACACACACCACCCGCTTCTGGGATAGATAGTTCCTTCCCAGCTGTTATCAGGCAACTGAACCATCCTATCACCAACTAAAGAGCAGTTCTGACCTACCGTCCACCTCTTTGCAGACTCTCGGACTATACTGGACTTTATATTTGACTAATTGTTATCCCATATCTATACACTGCAAAAGACTTGATTGTAATCATGTATAGTCTTTCTGCTGACCGGATCGCACGCAACAAAAAAGTTTTCACTGTACCTCGGTAAACTAAAGCATATTTAAAATAACCTACATACTTCTCAGGTCTCAGCTTGCTTTCTCCATAAATAAAAAAGACGAATGCAAATTCATTTGATCATGGTGATCAGACTACCCTGCAAAAGCCAGTCAGCAATTTTTCTTGCTGCAGATCTGAAACCGTTTCCGTGCACACCACAGCTGCTCTCAAAATGTCCATCAGTAAACAAACAAGTAGCAAGTAGACCAGATCACTTTCTGAAAACACACAAATCGAAACCACCACTGCTTAAGACCTGATCAGTTGTTGAATGACAAGTGACAAACTACGAACGACATTTATAATGAAAATGAAAGCCCAGTCGACCAGCATGTCAATTAATCTATTTCAATTAATGTTCCAGCTTTGTGATTGAATGTAATGGCTGTATTTGATTTCAAGTATGTAAGACAACATTTGGCTTAAGCATAGAGCTAGGGCTTTGTAGAATTCTCAGCCAGAAAGTATCTATCCAGTCAGAAGTAATGGATTTTAGTAAGGTATTGAATACCAACCCTTTCCCCACCAATTTCCCAAATTCAAAAGCAACTCCGTGGAGGGGTGGGATGAGGAATAAATTCCCCTCCCCCCACAAATACACAAACTAAGAAATAGATAGAAAAGGTTTTGAGGTCTGAAGAAGGGTCTCGACCCGAAACGTCACCCATTCCTTCTATCCAGAGATGCTGCCTGTCCCGCTGAGTTACTCCAGCATTTTGTGTCTGTCCAAGGTTTAGAGGGCTATGAGCCATATACAGGGGGCGGGGGGTGGGGGTGGGGTAGGGGGGAACTAGTCTTGGTTGGCGAGGGGAAGTTGGGCTGCAGGGGCCTGTTTCGGTGCCCTGTAACTCTAAGAAATAATGGGCAGAGATTTTTCTGCCCTCATACAGTATTGTACCAAGACAATTCAGTAGAAAAACAAGAGTGCATTCAGCTCACATGCTTGAACACAAGCAACACAGTGGAAAGAGGGACCATGTTGTCCTCAAAATACATTTTGATGAAAACAAAAACAATAAAATGTTTATCACACTTGTTGTAACTCAATCCTTTCTAAGTAATGGAAACTTCCCCATCAAATGTTATGCTCCACAAAATGCAGGTAAGTGGTGGATTAAGCTGACTTATTTCTCCTTTTCTAAAAATGAATACATTTCTCAAAAATAAACGGATTTTGGTTGAATTTTACAATCTTTGCTGTTAACCAATCTTCTCTTTCCTTATTTAAAATAATATGTTTTTTAAACCGAGAATCATTTCAAATGTGTTCTAGTTCAATGCAAATAACTGGTTGCCAGTGTGAACAAAATCATTTCTTAAAATTGAGGGGCTGAGTGCGTATTCCTGCTTTTATTTTGATATTAGGAAACAGTTTGGCTTTTACCACTGGATTATTTCATGTAGTTAAAATAGATGGCGGTTGACTGGGGTTAATTTCACTATAACTGTATTAATGGCAGATTAGGCAGTCTAGCCAGTGCTTTGCAAAGTTTAGAAGAATGAGCGCTGATCTCCTTGGAATATACTAAATTCATAGGGGTGTGGCAGAGTTGATGTCTACCCTGATGGGGGCATCTAGGGCAGCACAGGGGCGCAGCGGTAGAGTTGCTGCCTCACAGCGCCAGACACACAGGTTTGCTGTCTGTATGGAGTTTGTACCTTCTCCCCGTGACAGTGTGGGATTTCCCTAGGTGCTCCGGTTTCCTCCCACGCTCCAAAGACATATAGGTTTGGAGGTTAATTGGCTTCAATAAAACCTGTAAATTGTCCCTAGTATGTAGGATAGTGTTAGTGTACGGGTGATAGGATGGTTCAGTCGCCTGATAACAGCTGGGAAGGAACTATTCCTGAATCTGGAGGTGTGTGTTTTCTCTGTTCGGCTTACCTGATGGGAGAGGAAAGAAGAGGGAATGATGGGGGTGAGAATGGTGGGTCCTTGATTATGATGGTCGGTGCTGACTCGGTGGGCTGAAGGGCCTGTTTCCGCACTTTGTCTCATAACTAAGCTTTGCAGCCTTGGCCACTGACCCCAGCATCTCACTTCTCTAACTTCTAAGATTGTTTTAAAAACCAAAATGTAAATTTTCCATTGACATTGTCAGATTTCAGCCTGCACACAAGGGATTATTGCTTGTGGGTAAATTGTCTCGAGTGTGATAGGACTAGTGTATATGTGATCGCTGGTCGGCATGGCCTCAGTGGGTCAAAGGGCCTGTTTCCACGTAGTATCTCTAAACTAAACTATACGAGTGTCAAAACAAGGAGCTAACTGCTCAGAACTACGATCGGTGGAGATTTGAAATCTGTGGAATTCACCACCCAAGACAATTTGTGGAGGCTCAGTTTAAGTATATTCAAGAGCCAGATAACTTTTAGAAGCTGAACTCAGAAGAATATGGGGTTAGTGCAGGTAAATGGAGTCGAGGCATAGATCAGCCATGAACTCACTGAATGGTGGTGGAGACACAAGGGGATGAACCACAACTCCTAATTCTATTTATCCTTTTGGTAGAAACAAGCAACTGTAGATGCTGACTTACACAAAAGGACACAAAGCGCTGGAGTAAGTCAGTGGGTCAGGCAGCATCTGTGGGGAACTTGGACTGGTGACGTTTCGAGTCAGGACCCAACCTGAAAAGTCGCTCATCCATGCTGCCTGACCCGCTGAGTTATTCCAGCACCACTGTCCCCTTTTCCATTATGCTTTGTATGTTAGAGAAGATGTGATCATTAGACAACTATCTTTCTGAATGTCTATAATATCAATTGAGACACATACTTGTGAGACAAATGATTGCACAACAAAAGGCCAAGCGCAGCAACATTCTTCCTAATGCTCTGGTCAATATTTATCCCAAACATCACCATATTTATAATCAACATCATAAACAGCTTCAATGGGATCCCACCACTAGTCACGTCTTCCCATCCCCATCCCTTTCTGCAGAGACTGTTCCCTCCGCAACTCCCTGGTTTAACTCATTCCTTCCCACCCAAACCACCCCCTCTCCAGTTAACTTCCCCTGCAACCGCTGGAGATGCAACGCCTGTCCCTATACCTCCTCCCTCAAAGCTGTCCAGGGACCCCCGACAGTCCTTTCAGGTTAGGCAGAGTTTCACTTGCACCTCCTCCAATCTCATCTACTGTGTCCGTTGTTCAAGGCTTGGACTCTAATATATCGGGGAGCACAAACGTCGACTGGCCAATTGTTTCACTGAACACCTTCGCTCAATCCACCTGGACCAACCTAATCTCCCGGTTGCCAAACACTTTAATTCCCCTTCTCATTCCCAAAGACCTTTCTGTCCTGGGCCTCCTCCATTGTCAAGAGTGAGGCCAAACGAAAATTGGAGGAACAGCACCTCATATTTCACTTGGAAAGATTACAACCCAGTGGTATGAATATTAATTTCATTTAACTTCAATTAACCCCTGCATCCCTCCCTCTCCATCCCTCTCGCACCCAAGGCGTACCAGCTTCAGTCATCTTGTTGTGTCTTATTGTCTGTAACTCGTTTTCACCTAGCTCACAGCTAACAATGGCCTGTTTCCTTTATCATCGGTATTTTTTGCATATCTTTCATTCATTTGTTCTATATCATTATCACCGTCTATATCTCTCTTCTTCCCACTGAAGAAGGGTTTCTACCCGAAACGTCACCTATTCCTTTTCTCCAGAGATGCTGTCTGATCCGTTGAGTCACTCCAGCTTTTTGTGTCTATCTTCGGTTTAAACCAGCATCTGCAGTTCCTTCCTACACATCACAGATTATTTGTTCATTATAACAAGGTGAGAGCTTCATGTGCAAAAATTCACCACCACACAATGTACATTGTACCCATAACTGCAGTTCAAGCCAATTACTTCCCTTCTGAACATTGAGCAAGAAAGAAGCAGAGGGAAGATCAGAAAAGATAAAACATAAAAGGAAATAAAAATATATTGTACAAGCATTAGAAAAGGAGAAGGAATGCAAGAGGAGAGCAAAGGCTAATCAGACATCTACAAGGAAATCTACTGAATGAAAGCAGAGAGCAAAGCTGGGGTATATAAATGAGTACTTTACATCATCGTTCATCAAATAAGATGCTACTAGAATTGCAGCTTGGGAAGTAGTAATTACGATTATGTGGATACAAGGAACTGCTGACAACGACAAGACAAAGTGATAGAAGGCATCACCAGAGAAGCTGCCTGCTCCACTGAGATACTCCAGCACTATGAATTTAAAAAAAAACTAGTATCAATGGGCTAAAAATTGATAGAGGACAAGAAGGGCAAATTTCAAGTAAAGTGGCTAAATTGGTTGGTCCAGATGATTGCATCCCAAGATGTTGAGGGGAGTAAGTGAAGAATCTGCAGAGGTCCTGGCCACAATCTTCTAAAGATCCATCAATTCAGAGTTGGTACCCAGGGGAAAACTGCAATGGTCACGTCCTTGTTTTAAAAGGGTACAGGGATGAACGACAAGTAATCACCAACCACTCAGTTTTACCTTGATGGTGGGAGAAATTCACAGAAGAATATTC
Source organism: Okamejei kenojei (assembly GCA_035221665.1). Lineage (NCBI taxonomy): Eukaryota > Metazoa > Chordata > Chondrichthyes > Rajiformes > Rajidae > Okamejei > Okamejei kenojei. The sequence goes on along the minus strand of CM069153.1, from coordinate 48,285,507 downwards.
AGAGACTGATTGAACAGTCGCTTGGACAAGTATGGAATTTCATCACGAGTGACAACATGAATTTGTGAATAAAAAATGTACTGCATAGGCGACATTTTGGACTGGAGAAGGGTTCCTATCCCAAACGTCGCCTATCTATGTCCTCCAGAGATGCTCCATGATCCGCTGAGTTACTCCAGCAGTTTTTCTTTGTAAATCAGTCTGCAGTTCCCTGTGTTGCCATGGACATGTTAAAGGCAAATGTATCTAACTTTAAATATTTTTTTGAAATAACAGAAGGGTTCACAAAGAAAATGCAGTTGATGCATAAACATTCAAAAAACATCTGATAAAGTGCTATTAAATCGACGTTTCATTAAGATTACAGCCCCTGGAATGAAAAAGGGCTGCATTGTTCGGAACAGAGAACTGATAAGGTAACACTAAACAGTAATAGCGAAAGGTAGCTTTATGGACAGGGGAAAAAGTGTCGAGTTTCTCAGGGTTTGGTTCTAGAATCTGATATTTATTTTGAAGAAAACTTTCCCCAGAGTAAAGGCATCTAAAACATAAGGGCATAGGTTTATGGTAGGTTCGGATGCAATTTAGATTTTTATCCAGCCACATGATGTTGCAATCTGGAACACGCTGCCTGAGCGAAGGGCAGGGGCAAGGGACTCCTGCAAGATTTAAGCAGTATTTAGACAAGCACTTGAATTGCCATGACAAAGGTGGCTATGGACCAAGTGCTGGAAATGTAAATAGAAAAGAGATGGGGGACAAAAACTACAGATGCTGGAATCTCACAAGTTCACAAGTTATAGGAGTAGAATTAGGCCATTCGGTCCATCGAGTCTACTCCGCCATTCAATCGTGGCTGATCTCTGTCTCCTAATCCCATTTTCCTACCTTCTCCCTATAAATCTTGACGCCTGTACTAATCACGAATTTGTCTATGCCGTAAAAATATCCACTGACGGCCTCCACAGCCCTCTGTGGTAATGAGTTCCACAGATTAACTACCCTCAAAGTAAAGAAGTTCCTCCTCACCTCCTTTCTAAAGAGTGCCCCTTTAATTCTGAGTCTCTGCTGCCTGGTCCTAGACTCTCCCACCAGTGGAAACATACTTGCCACATCCACTCTATCTATGCCTTTCATTATTCTGTAAGTTTCAATAAGGTTCCCCCTCAACCTCCTAAACTCCAACGAGTGCTGTCAAACGCTCATAGTATGCTAACCATTCCTGGAATCATTCGTGTAAATCTGAAACAAAAACTGAAATGCTGGAAAAGGTCACCGTCAAGCAGCATCTGTGGAAAGTGAAACTAGTTAATGTCTCAAGTGTACTGATCAAGCCTTTCACCTGAAACGTCAGCTGGTTTCTCTTTCCACAAGGGGCATGTTTCACTGGTCAAGTTCATCCAACTTTTCTTCTTGTTACGATGTAGATGGGTGTTTGATGGTCAGCATGGTTGCAGGTTCCCATTTCTATGCTAGGTGACTGCAATTCAAATACACTATCAATGGAGGCACATTCAATTGCTGCACCAAATCTCGGGGGAAAGTATTTGCAGAGCTGGTGGAAAAGAGACGGGCTCCTCTGCTCTCACGGGGGGGGGGGGGGGGGGGGGGGGGGGAGGGGGAAGATGGGGGGAGGAGGGGGGGGGGGGGGGGGGGGGGGGGGGGGTGGGAGGGAGGGGGGGAAGATGGGGGGGAGGGAGGGGGGGAGGGGGGGGGGGGGGGGGAAGATGGGGGGGGGAGGGGGGGGGGGGGGGGGGGGGGGGAGGGGGGGAGGGGAAGAGGGGGGGGAAGAGGGGGAGGAGGGAGGGGAGGAAGACTTCAGGGGGGGGGAAGAGGAGGGTGGGGAGGGGAAGATGTGGGGGAGGAGGGGAGGAAGATGGGGGGGAGGGAGGAGGGGGGGAAGAGGGGGGGGGGGAGGGAGGTAGATGGGGGGGAGGGGGGAAGATGGGGTGGGAGGGAGGGGGGGAAGATGGGGGGGAGGGGAGGGGGGAACGATTTGGGGGGGGGGGGGAAGATGGGGGGGGGGATGGGGGAGGGGAAGATGGGGGGGGAGGGAGGGGGGGGGGGAAGATGGGGGGAGGGGGGGATGGGGGGGGGGGGGGGGGAAGATGGGGAGGGAGGAGGGGGATGGGGGGGGGGATGAGATGGGATGGGGGGGCGGGGGGGGATGGGCGGGGGGGGAGGGGGGAAGATGGAGGGAGGGGATGGGGGGGAGGAGGGATGGGGGGGGGGAGGGGGGATGGGGGGGGGGGGAAGGGGAAGATGGGGGGGAGGGAGGGGGGAGGGGGGGGGGTCAAGATGGGGGTAGGAGGGGGAAGATGGGGGGGAGGGGGGGATGGGGGGGGGGGGAAGATGGGGGGAGGGAGGGGGGATGGGGGGAGGGGGGAAGATGGGGGGGAGGGGGGAAGATGGGGGGGGGAGAGGGGGGGATGGGTTGGGAGGAAGATGGGGAGGGAGGGAGGAAGATGGGGGGGGGGAGGGGGGGAGGAGGGAAGGGGGGGAGGGGGGGAAGATGGGGGGGGGAAAGGGGGGAAGATGGGGGGGAGGGGGGAAGATGGGCGGGGCGGGGGGGGGAGTGGGAAGATGGGGGGAGGGGGGAAGATGGGGGGGGGGGGGGGGAGGGAGGGAAGATGGGGGGGAGGGGGGAAGATGGGGGAGGGGAAGGGGGGGACGGGGGGGGGGGAGGGGAGGGGAGGGGGGAAGGTAAGATGGGGGGGAGGGGGGAAGATGGGGAGGGGGGGGGGAGGGGGAGGGGAAGATGGGGGGGGGGAGGGGGGAAGATGGGGGGGGGGGACGATGGGGAGGGGGAAGATGGGGGGGAGGGGGGAAGATAGGAGGGGGTGGGGGAAGATGGGGGGGGGGGGAAGATGGGGAGGGAGGGGGGGGGGATGGGGGGATGGGGGGGAAATATCGCGTGGGGGGGAAGATGGGGGGGAGGGGGGGGGTGAAAGATGGGGGGGAAGATGGGAGGGAGGGGGGGAAGATGGGGGAGGGTAGGGAAGAGGGGGGGGGGGGGGAGATGGGGGGGTGGGGGGGGGAAGATGGGGGGGGGGGGGAGGGAGATGGGAGGGTAAGATGGGTGGGGGAGAGGAGGGAGGGGGGGGGGGAGAGGGAATCCAGCGCACAGACAGACAGGGCAGACAAGGCAGACGGACCCGACCGCGGCTGGCCGGGGAGAGCGGCCACATCTCCCACGATCCCCCGCCCCCACGTCCCCGCTCACCAGCACGGCCTTGTCCTGCTCGGTCACTCGGGACCGCTTCTTCCTGCCGAACAAGTTTCCCATTTGCGCTGCGTGGGGCCGGAGGCCGGCCACATGCCCGCCCCGCGGGGAGCGCTGGGCTGTGGGTCGGGTCGAGTCCCTGGGCCGGCGGCGGCGGCTGAGGGGAGGGAGGGAAGGGCCCGGCTCGGTTCGGCCCGGGGTCCAGGCTCGGCTCAGGCTCAGGCTCGGACCAGGCCGCGCCGTCGCCCCGGTAACCACGCCCGCCCTCCGCTACGGCGCGCGGCCCGGGACAAGGCGCACCGCGCCCGCAGCTCGAAATGTGCCCGCTCCCCGAGGGCGCCTCGGCTGTCCCACTTACAACAGAGGCGGCCTCACTCGCAACAGCACAGCACAATGTGCAAACACACAACAGGTCTACATAGTTCATGAACCAAGATTCAGCACTAATGAAAATAACAAGTTAGACAACTGGTTTACATTTTATTTTAAAATAAATAAGACTAAGGAAACAACTGCAATCACACAAAATGTTGTGTCAAATGTTTTTAAAAATAAAGTTCAGCGTGAGTATATATATATATATATATATATATATATGTGTGTGTGATATACATATGGCATATATATGATATGACATATATATATAATATATATATGTGTATATATGGCATATATATTATATATATATATGTATATATATGATATATTATATATTTGGTATATATATGGTATATATATATATATATATGATATTATATATATATATGTGTGTGTGTGTGTGTGTGTGTGTGATATACATGATATATATAATAATATATATAGATATATATAATGATATATATATATGATATAAATATGAAGATAGACACAAAAGACTGGAGTAACTCGGCGAGTCGTATAGTATAAACCATGTTTATATATCATATATACACATAATATGTATGTAAACATGGTTTATACATATATGTATATCTGAAGAAGTGTCTTGACCCAAACCGTCACCCATGCCTTCCCTCCAGAGATGCTGCTTGTTCTACTGAGTTACATTTTAGGTCTATCTTTGAAGTAAACCAGTATCTGCAGTTCTTTCATTCATATGTATATTATACATATACACACACATAAAAACAAACAAACAGTAAACATAGAAATTAGGTGCAGGGAGTAGGTTCTTCTGCACCGCCATTCATGCTGATCATATCAGTATCACATCCCCTTGCCACATCCAACTACTCTTAAATATAGCCAATGAACTGGCCTCAACTATGGCAGAGACACTCACACTCTCTGTGTAAAAGTCTTTCTATAAAGGCCAAGCAAGAACAATCTTCCTGCAAATCTAAACCCCATTTTGTAAGTTTCTCGTGCAAAAAAGACAAAAAAAAAGCCCTCATATGCTGTGAGGGCAACAGTCGCATACAGCATATAATTAACTCTCCAACATTTTCTCCCACTACTGGCCACATCTTCCCATCTCCACCCTTTCCGCAGACTGTTCCCTCCACAACTCCCTGGTCAACTTGTCCTTTCCATCCAAACCATCCTCCTCCCCAGGTACTTTACCCTGCAACCGCAGGAGAAGCAACACCTGTTCCTTTACCTCCCCCCTCGACTCCATCCAAGGACATCAACTATCTTTCCAGGTGAGGCAGAGGTTCACTTGCACCTCCTCCAACCTCATATACTGTATTCAGTCCGCCTTAACCTACCTGATCTCCCGGTTGCTCAGCACTTGAACTTCCCCTCCCATTCCCAATCTGATCTCTCTGTCCTGGACTTCCTCCATTGTCAGAGTGAGGCCCAGCACAAATTGGAGGAACAGCACCTCATATTTCATTTGGGGAAGCTTACACCCCAGCGGTACGACCATTGATTTCTCTAACTTCAAATAGCTCTTGCTTTCCCTCTCTCTCCATCCCCTCCCCCTTCCCAGTTCTCCCACCAGTCTTACTGTCCCGCCCACTCCCCTGACCAATCTGAAGAAGGGTCTCGACCCAAAATGTCACCCAATCCTCCTATCCAGAGATGCTGCCTATCCCGCTGAGTTACTCCAGCATTTCGTGTCTGCTTGGGGGACAATTTACAGAGGCCAATAAACCTACAAACCCACAGATCGTTAGGATGTGGGTGGGAACCCATGCGGTCATGAAAACTGCACACAGACAGCACCCCTGGTCAGGATTGAACCTGGGTTTCTAGTACTGCAAGGCAACAACTCTCCCGCTGCGCCATTGTGTTACCCAGTTGGAGTTACTTTTATCCCTGTTGGTTTAACTTTTGCAACATTCCAAATCTCAGGCACCATTCCAGAATCCAATGCTTTTTTTTGCTAAGATCTTTACTTCAAAGATACTCTAAAAACTTAAAAACTAGACTTTCAGTGTTTTAGATTTTGCAACACAGTATTATAAAAAGATCACTGAAGTATTAAGAAATAAAATGTATTAATTAAATTATGCGGTCAGGCTAAATTATGCGGTTAAGCACCTAAAGTAGCTTATAAGACGACGGTCCACCATAGATACCAGAAGCACCTTAATGTCTTCTAAAAAAGCACTGCCTGAATCTATAGCTGTACCCATCTTTATATTCCCCTTAATGATAGCTAAAATAAAACAATTCCTCCAGTTTGATGACCTTGAAAAGATCATCCATACATTTATCTCCTCCCGCCTAGATTACTGCAACTCCTTCTACACTGGCATCAGCCAATCTTCCCTGTCCCGCCTGCAACTGGTCCAAACCGCCGCAGCGAGACTCCTGACGGGCACCCGAAAAAAGGACCACATCACCCCGATCCTGGCCTCCCTCCACTGGCTCCCTGTGCAGTTCCGAATAAATTTTAAGACCCTCCTCTTTGTCTACCAAGCCCTCAATGGGCTTGCCCCCACCTACATTAAAATTCTTCTCACCCACCAAACCACCTCCAGGTCCCTCAGATTGGCCGACTTGGGGTTGATGAATGTCCCGCGGTCTCGGCATAAGCTCAGGGGCGACCGGCGCCTTTGCGGTTGCAGCTCCTAGACTGTGGAACAGCATCCCCCTCCCCATAACTGCCCCCTCCATCGACTTCTTTAAGTCTAGTCTAAAAACTTATCTGTTCTCCCAAGCCTTTCCTGACGTCCTCTGAGTGAGGGCTATTTGTATATGTGTATGTAGCCTGCTTGTGTATACTAGTCTTATAACACATGTAAACCACTTTGGTCAACGAGAGTTGTTCTTTAAATGTGCTATAGAAATAAATGTGACTTGACTTGACTTAAGATCATTTATAAAATGTCCACACATTTTTCATGGAGAAACCACAAGATGGCACTAAAGGATTTGTGTTTTGAGAGTTTCCTCTACACCAACGTACTATGAAACAACACAACGTTATTTAAGTTAAAATTTAAATGTAGACACTGCAATACTTCCAAAATGTAAAAGCACGTTAATGAATGTGTCACCATTTAAACCACTATTGCAACCGGTAGCAGGCCTGGGCTGCGTACACTGACCAACAACAACAAAGAAAATTGAAGAAGGGTCTTATCAACTTTATGTTTTCCGAGAAGTGTTCCTTTTAACTACACATTGACATTGATGTCAGAGGAGGTAGGGTTAAAGTAGTTTTACGACAAACATGTTTTTGAGTGCGGGGAGGCGGAGCATGGGGGAAACCCCACATGGCCACAGGGAGGTTAAAAACTTTGCACAGGCAGCACCCTCAGCCGCAGTCAGATCGAACTGGGTCAGCCGCAGTTCCACCGCAGAGCCCACGTGTTGCCTTCTGTATGCAGAGGTAGAATAGATAAGCACCATGAGAGATTGGTACACCTTCACCTGGAGAGAGTTCCAGGTATCTACTGGCCACTTTTGCACTTGCCGACCACTGACCTGACATCCTCTTTGCCATGAACCACAGCTTCCTCCAATTTTATATTCCGATTGATTACCTGAAGAAAAACTCCTTTCAAATTTGCCCTATCTCTTCAAAATCTGCACCACCCTTAAATGTTCACTTTTAATAGGAAAATGTTCTGCATGTCTGATGTCCAATGTTTGGTACAGTTGCAACAGGTTGTCTCAACTGACATACTCAATGCCAAGCAAGATATAGACCTTGTACCCCTAGGTCCCTCTCAACATCTTTGGAGGACATGGATAGGCAATGTCGTGGGGCTTTTGTGGGTCAGTGGGGGTAATGGGATTGTTCTGAGAGTTAGCATAGACTCCATGGGCCAAATGGCCTCCCTCTGTGTGGCACGAAAATATGAAAAATGTGATAAAGGAGAAATGCTGGAGTAACTCAGCGGGTCAGGCAGCATCTCTGGAGAAAAAGTAATAAGTGACATTTTGGGTTGGGACCCTTCTTCAGACTGAGAGTGGACTGAACCTTCAAGAATTGGGTCCGACCCAAAATGTTGCCTATCCTCCAGAGATGCTGCCTGGCCGCTGAGTTGCTCCAGCACTTTGCGTTCCATTCAGGTATCCCCAAATACGCTCCAAAAAATGGTCAGTTTCACATAGTTGTTAGTGAGGTTGCTGTGGTTTTAGTTTTAGTTTCGTTTAGAGATACAGCAAGGAAACAGGCCCTTCGGCCCACCGTGTCCTCACCGACCTGCGATCCCTGTAGACGAGCACTATCCTACACACTGGGGACAATTTACAGTTTTTACTGAAAGCCAATTAACTGTGAAACCTGTGCGTCTTTGGACTATGCGAGGAGACCGGAAAACACACGCAGTCACAGGGAGAACGTAAAACTCCGTACAGACAGCACTCGTAGTCAGGATCAAACCCGGGTCTCTGGCGCTGTATGGCAGCACCTCTGCTGTTGTGCCACCGTGCCGACCCCTGTGTTTAAATTAGCTATTGAATTTTTTTAATATGAATTGAAAATATTTGTTACAGTGATTGGATACTGTAAGTTATCATTGCTGCAGCAGGATGGTGGGAGAATGGGGCGGGGGGAAGGGGAGGGACATTCGTGGGTTAGTGGGGATAGAATTGTTTTCAGGGCCAGCATAAACGTAATGAGCCAAATGGCCTCCTCCCGTGTTGTAAGAAAATATGAAAATGAACCCAGAGAGTCGTGAATTTGTGGAATTCTCTGCCGCAGAAGGCAGTAAAAGCCAATTCACTGGATGAATTTAAAAGCGAGTTAGATAGAGCGGAATCAAGGGATATGTGGAGAAGGCAGGCACGGGGTACTGATTGTGGATGATCAGCCATGATCACAATGAATGGCGGTGCTGGCTCGAAGGGCCGAATGGCCTACTCCTGTACCTATTGTCTATGTTTCTATGTGATTATGACAGCACCTCAAAGAATTGGAGCATCTAGTTTGTAAAGGCAAGACCATAAACAACAACTATGAATTACGTCTTTGCCAACCACTCTAGTAATAAATAGCTGTACACAAATACATATTGTAGAGATCGTAATTTCATAACAGGGTCAATCCCAATGATAGGGGTAGTCCAGAACCAGGGGCCACAGTTTAAGAATAAGGAGTAAGCCATTTAGAACGGAGACGAGGAAACACTTTCTGTGGAATTCTCTGCCTCAGAGGGCGGTGGAGGCCGGTTCTCTGGATGCTTTCAAGGGAGAGCTGGATAGGACTCTTAAAAATAGCTGAGTCAGGGGATATGGGGAGAAGGCAGGAACGGGGTACTGATTGGGGATGATCAGCCACGATCACATTGAATGGCGGTGCTGGCCCAAAGGGCCGAATGGCCTACTCCTGCACCTATTGTCTATTGTCTATTGTCTAAATGCAGGACAGAACATTGCTAGTTTTATTGTAGAGCGGCTTTATGGAATTACAAGAATGATTCAGCTGTTGGAAAATCTAAAATTTCCTGCTTTAGACTTTAGAGATACAGCGTGGAAACTTCGGCCCACAAGTCCGCGCTGACCAGCGATCACCCCGCGCACCAGCACTATCCTACACACTAGGGACAATTTTTACAAATTTACCAAAGCCAATTAACCTACAAACCTGCACGTCTTTAGAGTGTGGGAAGAAACCAGAGCACCTGGAGAAGATTCATGAGGTCACACAGGGAGAACGTACAAACTCCATACAGACAGGACCTGTAGTTAGGATCGAACCCGGGTCTCTGGCGCTGTGAGGCAGCAACTCTACCGCTGCGCCGCCGTGCCAGATCTTCACGGCTGCACGTCCATTCAATACATTCATGTCTGATCGAACATTCCTCAAAGCAGAAAATGTTGCAAACAACTCGCAGGCCAGTCAGCATCTGTGAAGAGAAAAACGGAGCTCATGTTTCAGGTACGTCAGAACCGAGAAAGAGAGAAAACTGGTTAGTTTTAAGTTGCAGAGATAGTGTGGAGAGATGGATAGGGTGTGAGGTTGAGTGGGAACCTGGTAGCAGTAGAGACAATTATGAGAGACAAAGATAGGCTGGACAGTCAGGGCCTTCTCCCTGCAGGGTGGAAATATCAATGATTAAAAGGCCTCAAGCTGTAAGGTAAGAGGGGCAGAGTTTAAAGGAGATGAGCAGGGTGCTGGGTGCCTGGAGCATACTGACAGGGGTGGTGGCAGAGACAGATATAATAACGGTGTTTAAGAGGCTTCTAGATAGACATGCAGGGGATGGGGAATATGGATTACGTGCAGGCAGATGAGACTGGGTTATCATGGCATCGTGTTGGGCTGAAGGGTCCATAACCTGCCCTTCACTGTTCTATGTTCCAAAATAAATATCTAATTTAACTTTGTTATCATCTCGTCAATCCCCAGCCAACAATGGACCATTGTGGACACAGATCCTACAGCAACCAAGATAGATCGCTCAACGAAAAAGGCGTGGTACGGTCACGGGCAGATTCATGGGTCAATTTTCAGCCCCATTTCCGTAACCGGCTTCCGTCTCCGCACCAAAGATCCCGTAGCGGAGCAAGGATAATAGTGCGGAGACGGAAGCCCGTTACGGAAATGTTCTTTTGTAAAAATCTTCTCCTCATTTTCAGAATTATAATTTATTAACACAAACTGTTCCCCCGCAACGTTGATTACACTGCGAGTCGGGTCCGGTTACTGAAATGGATGAAAAAAAGATTTTCCCTCTGCACCCCCTCCTTCCCTCTGACCACGTGTTAACCCAGACCCAAGATTCTGAAGAAAGGTCTCGACCCGAGACGTCACCCATTCCTTCTCTCCATGTTGCGTACTACACGTCAGCCCGTTGTATTTAGAAGGAGTGGTCCATCTTGCTCCGCTATAGGATTTTTGATTGTGGACACCACTTTTCCCGAATCATCGATGCAGGCTCCGCTTTGTCCTGTACCTACTGTAATGCAAGGGTTAATCAGACTGTGAACGGAAATGAAGCTGTCAGCTCATTTAGCAGCATCGCAATTCGAACCCTGCTTAGGAAAATAAGTTGATGCTTTCGAAGAATGCTCGGGCTAATTCAGAGACCAGTAGATCATGAGGTCACTGAGATAAGCTTTGCTTTCCCAGAGACATCCGACACTTGCTCGTGTCCGATAGCTAGAGTTGCCAACTGTTCTGTATTAGCCGGACATCCCGTATATTGGGCTAAATTGGTTTGTCCCGTACGGGACCGCTCTTGTCCCATATTTGACTGCTACTACTTGGGTCGAGGGGACTGTCGGGTCGGAGCACTGCATTCCAGCCCTGCCTTACCTGTCCCGACGTAGTGCAGCCCATGGAGTGCAGCAGCAGCGCCTCGCCCGTGGCCCCGTCAGGAGGGCGAGGGGCAGTAGGAGGGGGAGGGGGAGGGAGAGAGAGAGAGAGAGAGAGAGAGAGGGAGAGGGAGAGGGAGAGGGAGAGAGAGTGAGAGGAGAGGGAGAGGGAGAGGGAATGGGAGTGGAGAGGAGAGGGGGAGGGAGGGAGAGGGAGAGGGGGAGAGAGGGAGAGAGAGTGGGAGATGGAGAGGGAGAGAGAGGACTAGCTTGGACCGTGGTGTGTGCTGGTGCCAGCCAGCGCAGACAGGAGACTCGAATACGCAGAGAGGCGTAAGATTTATTATGTATTGTTTCTTTATTGAGAGTTGATGGAGTTTCTGTGTTTTACTTGTGTTTGCTTTAATAAATAATTCTTTGTTCTCTTCACCATGTGCTTCCTCCATTCATTGATCCGAATCCTTGAATCCTGCATATATTTCATTCCAGTGAACCCCTCCCTGACTCTTAGTATGATGAAGGACTCGACCCGAAACGTCACCTATTCCTTTTCTCCAAGTCATAGAGTGATACAGTGTGGAAACAGGCCCTTCGGCCCAACTTGCCCACACCGGCCAACATGAATGAATTAATAAGTTTATTGGCCAAGTGTGTACACATACAAGGAATTTGCCTTGATGCTCCGATCGCAAGTAACAACATGACATACAGCAAATAATTAAGAATAAAACATGAAGCATTAAAACATTAAGAATAAAACATTATAGTTTAAACATGTGAATGTAATAAAATACCAGAGCAAAAGGAGGCTACCGACTTTTCATTATTGAGTAGAGCTACTGCTCGTGGGGAAAAAACTGTTTATATCTAAAAACAGCTGGGACTAGTGTAACAGTTTTTATGTCCCAGCTACACTAGTCCCACCTGCCTGCGTTTGGTCTATATCCCTCCAAAGATGTCCTGTCCATGTACTTGTTAAACGTTGGGACAGTCCCAGCCTCAACTACCTCCTCTGGCAGCTTGTTCCATACACCCACCACCCTCTGTGTGAAAAAGTTATCCCTCAGATTCCTATTAAATCATTTCCCCTCCACCTTGAACCTATGTCCTCTGGTGCTCGATTCCCCCGCTCTGGGCAAGAGACTCTGTGCATCTACCCGATGTATTCCTCTTGTGAGGCAGCTTAAGTCAGACGGCCAACATCATTCTGTATTCCTGGCAACTGCCTCTATCTATGAGCAGCAGTTCCAGGCTGTGAAATAGAAAGTCATCACAAAATCACCCTGACTTGTGTGCTCAATGTTATGACTGCAAATAACAAACATTCTGTGATTTGAGTGATAATTATAATCTACACTGGGAACACAACACGAATTGAAGATTTGCTCATCGAATATGGAACTAATTCCCCTGAGATGAAGAGAATGTTCACTAACTCACACTGCAGTCTATCAGCTTTTAGTTTCCGTCGGAGTCTCTGCATACAGAGCCAGGCTTCTGCAGTCTTCCAATTGATTGGAAATATACAGCAGTCAGCACAGGAGGCCAGGATTGAGACCGGGTCCCTGACTCCGTGAGGCAGCGACTTTACCAGCTACTGAGCTGTGACATTATTTTGGGATTTTGCAACAATCCAATGGGCGCAGCGGTAGAGTTGCCGCCTCACAGCGGCGGCAACCCAGGTTCAATCCTGATTGTGGGTGCTGTCTGGGCGGAGTTTGAACGTTCTCCCTGTGACTGCGTGGGTTTTCTCCAGGTGCTCCGGTTTCCCCCCCCCCCCCCCACACTCCAAAGGCGTGCAGGTTTGTAGGTTAATTGGCTTTGGCAATGATTGTAAATTGTTCCTGGTGTGCAGGATAGTGCTAGTGTGCGGGGGGGGATCGCTGGTGGGCACACATGCGATGGGCTGAAGGGCCTGTTTCCGCGCTGCATCTCTAAACTAAGCTTAGCTTTGCTGGCTTCTCACACTTCTGGGATTGTTTTAAAAATCAAAAAGAAAACTTTCCACTGTGTCAGATTTCAACCCCCACACACACACACAAGGAATTATTTGCTTGCAATATTTGATCATCAGTCCCAACAACAGAATCAACAGTAATCAGCAGCCACATCAACTTCACCAGATAAGGGAAGCATTGAAAAAGGAGTAAGCAGCCTGCCCTCCAATTAAAAGGGAATTAATAGTAATGAATAGGGGGTACACAAAATGCTGGAGAAACTCAGCGGGTGCAGCAGCATCTAAGGAGCGAAGGAATAGACAACGTTTCGGGCCAAACCCTTCTTCACCCTGATGGGGGGTGGGGGGAGGCGGGGGGAAGAAAGGAAAAAGGAGGAGGAAGAGCCCGAGGGCTGAGGGAGAGGTAGGAAGGGGAGGAGGCAGCAAGGGTTAACAGAATTGAGAGAATTCATGCCAAGAGGATGCAGACTCCCCAAGCGGAACATGAGGTGCTGTTCCTCCAATTTGCGGTGGTCCTCACTCAGGCCATGGAGGACCAGGACAGAGAGGTCGGATACAGAATGGGAGGGGGAGTTGAAGTGCTGAGCCACCGGGAGGTCGGGTTGGCTATTGCGGACCGAGCGGAGGTGTTCGGCGAAACGATCGCCAAGCCTCCACTTGGTCTCACCGATATAGATCAGTTGACACCTAGCGCAGCGGATGCAGTAGATGAGGTTGGAGGAGGTGCAGGTGAACCTCTGTCGGACCTGGAACGACTGCTTGGGTCCTTGAATGGAGTGGAGGGGGGAGGTAAAGCGACAAGTGTAGCATCTCTTGCGGTAATGAATAGTTTATTTTAAGAGAACCCTAACGCCTTGTTTTCTCAAAGTGACACCGAACTGCAGTGAGGTGCAAAATAGATGGAGTATTCCCTGATAAAACCTCCAGGTCCCGAATAATGGGCTGATGTGAGTGAGTCACTGTGACAGTACCTGTCCATATTATATCGCGATGACTTACTCTGAGAATGCAGAGGAGGACATGTCATTTACATGTGCGATCAGACTTCACTGCTCTGCTAACTCAGCGAGGGCAAGGACTTCAGGTCACAATACATTTATTAAAGGCAGCTAGTGGAGTGATGAGATTTAGTCAGTCGGATCAGAGGTGAATTAAATGCAAAGCTACTGAGCTCATGTTTGCTCCGCTACTTAAGCAGCCGACACGTCCAAAGTAGTCTTCACAATTTCCACCTCGCATCAGCTGATCAATGTGGACACCAGTTAGCATTGAGTTATGCAGCACGGAAACAGGCCCTTCGGCCCAACTAGACTATACCGATCAAGGTTGCTTCTTGAGGTAGTCATGGTGACACAGAGGCAGAGTTGCTGCCTTACAGCGCCAGGGACCCGGGTTCGATCCTGACTACGGGTGCTGTCTGCACGGAGTTTGTACATTCTCAATTCAATTCAATTGAATCTTTAATTGTCATTGTGCAGTGTATAGTACAGAGACAACGAAATGCAGTTAGCATCTCCCCAGAAGAGCGAACTTAGAACAATGAACGGTAAAATATATATATGTACAAACAGTATCAGTAGTGTAATTATACTGGGGGAAGGAGTGTCCGGGGGGTGACTGGCAATTCACGAGGTGCAGAGTTAAGTAGTGTAACAGCCGCAGGGAAGAAGCTGTTCCTGAACCTGCTGGTCCGGCAACGGAGGGACCTGTAGTGCCTCCCGGATGGGAGGAGGGTAAACAGTCTGTGTCTGGGGTGAGAGCAGTCCTTGACGATCCTGCGCGCCCTTCACAGACATCGCTTGCTCTGGACAGACTCAATGGAGGGGAGTGAGGAACCGGTGATGCGTTGGGCAGTTTTCACCACCCTCTGCAGTGCTTTCCGGTCAGAGATTCTCCCCGTGACCTGCGTGGGTTTTCTCCGGAAGCTCCGGTTTCCTCCCATATTCCAAAGACATACAGGTTTGTTGGCTACTTGGCTTTCGGTAAAATTATAAATTGTCCCTCGTGAGTGTAGGATAGTGTTAGTGTGCGGGGATCGCTGGTCAGCACGGGCCTGCTGGTAAGAAGGGCCTGTTTCCACGCTGTATCTCTAAACTAAACTAACACTTGCCTGTGCATGGCCGAAATCTCTCTGAACTTTTCCCATCCAAAACGGAACCTGCAGCCTCACCAACGTGTTGTGCACCTGCACATCAACGTCCCCACTTCTATATTCAACACCCTGACAAAGGCCAATTTGTCTTCTTCAGTCTGAAGGTCTCGACCCGAAACCTCGCCCATTCCTTCTCTCCAGAGATGCAGCCTGTCCCGCAGTTACTCCAGCATCGGTGTCTGCCTTTGTACCGAAAGACCTCGTTACCACCCTGTCCACCGGTGACCTCACTGTTCAGGGAACTACGTACCTGTACTCCTCGATCCCTCGGCTCTTTTACCCACTAGCTTTTGATATAATGTTGACAAACAAAACTGTACAAGGAACTGCGTAACATCTTCCACCATGGACATTGAAATAATTCTTGCACTTTTCATGTGTTTAGTTTAGTTGCGTTTCGAGATACAGCGCAGAAGCAGGCCCTTCGCCCCACCGAGTCCGCACCGACCAGCGATCCCCGCACATTAACACTATCCTACACTAGGGACATTTTTACATATATACCAATCCAATTAACCTACAAACCTGCACGTCTTTGGAGTGTGGGAGGAAACCAAAGTTCTCGGAGAAACCCCACGCAGGTCACGGGGAGAGCGTGCAAACGCTAGCGCTGTCCGGCAGCAACTCTACCACCCTGCCACCATGTTAAAGATCAGAACAGTGCCTTATCTCCAGTGGCACACTATATCTGTTGTGCAAATACAGTCCACAACCAGGCCATCTCCACTACCGTCATTCAGTTCCAGCACCCCACACAAACATTTTTATCCTTTCCACTTGCTGCTAATTCCCAGTCAGGGTGCCAGCAATTAAACCGTTAAACTTCCTAAAATCTATCTGAAGCATTAACTATTTTCTTGCAGATGCAATCTATGTTCATAAGTTCAACATTTCTAGGAACACCATTCAAGTCTACTCTGCCATTCAATCATGGCTGATCTATCTCTCCCTCTCAACTCCAGTCTCCTGCCTTTGCTCCTTAACCCGCCACCCGTACTAGTCAAGAATCTGTCAATCTCCGCCTCACAAATATCTATTGACGTGGCCTCCACAGCCATCTTGTGACAATGAATTCCACCGATTCACCACCCTTTGATGAAATAAATTCCTTCTCATCTCCTTTATAAAGGTATGTCCTTTCATTCTGAGGCCATGACCTCTGGTCTTAGACTCTCCCACTGGTGGAAACATCTTCTCCACATTCACTCTTCCAGGTCTTCCGCGATTCGCTAAGTTTCAACGAGGTTTCCTTCCAAACATTTCTTTGTTTTAAGATTTTATATCTTGATGGTGTGGTCAAGTTCACGATATAGAGAGTGCGTTTTCTTGTACATTTGCAGAGTGAGTTTTTATATTGTACTGTACATCTGGTTTCGAAGGGCCGAATGGCCTACTCGTGCACCTATTGTCTAAACTCCAGTGAGTACAGGCCCAGTGCCTTCAAACACTCGTCATATGTTCATTCATGGGATCATTCTTGTAAACCTCCTCTGGACCCTCTCCAATGCCAGCACATCCTTCCTCAGATAAGGGGCCTAAAACTGCTCACAGTACTGCTGTTAAACATTCCCAGCATTTAATTCAGAGTGAACGAGGCCTTGGTTGAAAAACTGCTTTGGAGTTGGAGGAACCTCCTCAATCATTCCTGACTTGCTTCTAAAACCCTGCTGCCAGATTACCATCTGCTTCAGAAAACCCGGTGCTGGAGGAACTCAGCGGGTCAGGCCGCATCTGTGGAGGGAATGGACAGGTGATTTTTTGGGTCGGGTCCCTTCTTCAGACTGACTTGGCCTTCCACTTTGGACCTTCCACTAAAAGTTAGTGATGCAGAAAGTTAGAGAATCCCAGCAGGAAAAATAAGACACATTCATGTGAGGTTGGCGTTGGTATGGTGGAGAAAGTTTGGTGCAGTGCAAAGGTTCCTTGACACAACAAGTCCATTGGATGGCAGCAAAGCCACAACCTTTAAGCAGCAAAAAAACCAAAGGAGATCAGAAACATTGCAGGTCACCAGGATATGTGGATGGTTATGACTTGCTTCTCATGCAGCGGGAATGTCCACCTAACCTCTGCATCTACAGGTCTGACATGTAATTGTCCAGGGCCCTGCTGATCAGGAGGGGCAAGTCCAGTTCATCAGGTGTCATAGAGTGATACAGCATGGAAACAGGCCCCTTCAGCCCAACTTGCCCAGAGACCAACATGCCCCATCTACACTAGTCCCACCTGCCTACATTTGACCCATATCCCTCTAAACCTATCCTTATCCATGTATCTGCCCAAATGTTTTTTAAACATTGTGATAGTACCTGCCTCAACTACCTCCTCTGACAACCGGTTCCATATACCTACCACCCCTTGTGTAAAAAAAATGCTCCTCTGGTTCCTATTAAATCTTTCCCCCTCCCCATAAACTCTGGTTCTTGATTCCCCAACTCTGGGTAAAAGACTGTGCATTTACCCTAAGTGTGCCACTCATGGTATTACACATCGGCCCCCGAGTCCGCATGCACAGTGATCCCCGCACTAACACTGTCCTGCACGCACTCGGAACAATTTACAATTACACCAAGCCAATTAGCATGCAAACCTGTACGTCTTTGGAGTGTGGGAGGAAACCGGAGCACCCGGAGAAAACCCACGCAGGTCACGGGGAGAACGTGCAAACTCCGTACAAACAGCATCCGCAGTCAGACTGGACCCGGGTCTCTCGTCCTCCTGCGCTCCAAGGAATAAAGGCCTAACCTGCCCAACAGCTCAGGCTCTCGGGTCCTGGCAACATCCTTGTAACATTAGCAGCTTAGCAACATGAAAGCTGAACACAATACAATGCTCCAGGTGTGGTGTCACCTGCGTCTTGCACCCATTGTCTCAACGCAGGGAATAATCAAAATGGGCAGAGTGGAAGAAGTGCAAGAAATGCTCCTTCTGCTAATTGTGAGGCTCACACTATACAAATCCACGCCTCTCTGCTCGTGACTCCACAGCCAGCCCAGAAGTTTATCGGTGACTCACTGCACAAAATGAGGACAGGAATGATTAAGACACTTAGCTACAGCACAACCCCACTCAGCCTCCAGAAATGTTTTGACATCTTTGATATTCTTGTGAAATAAATAGTAAAAATATCCATTAGTCTTGTCAAAATCTTAGCGACAGCATCATCATTGCTCCTGGCACACACAAACGTGGGCGGTATAGGCAGAGAGATCTCAGCAGGCAGATCAGGGAGCTGGCGTGAAAATCCCAGACACTTCATCTCATCACAGAAAATACCGAGCCGACCCGAAAACTTCTCAGCCTCCAGCCAGTCCATTGAAATAAAGAGTGTAATAACATCTGTCGAATTGGCAAGATCTCCCATCGGGCAAAAGATGCAGAAGTATGAAAACGCACACCTCCAGATTCAACGGTAGACAAAAATGCTGGAGAAACTCAACGGGTGAGGCAGCATCTATGCAGCGAAGGAATATTGTATCGTTGTATATCTTTATTATCATTTTTCCCAAGTACTTACATACCCAGAGGAAACGGAAAATCGTTGCTCAACCAATGTCCATTCAGTGTGCAGTAAAAAATAAATAGAAATAAAAATAAAAATACATATATCACGAGTTCCAATCGGCAGCGGCACAACAATGGCTCTGCTTCAGTGTGTCCAGGTTGGTGGTTGGTGCGCGATACTTTGGCAGGGGGCAAAGTCCGTTTATCAGTCTAATTAGCCTGCGGGAAGAAGCTGAGGAGCATCCTGCTGGTTTTGCAGCTGATGCTCCTGTACCTCTTCCCAGATAGGTGACGTTTCGGGTCGAGACCCTACTTCAGACTGATGTGTCGGTACCTGTGGAACAGAGGGATCCATAGTTCCCTGAAGGTGGAATCGCATGTAGATAAGGTGGTAAAGAAACATTGAATATAGGAGTAGGGTAATGTTAAAATTGTACAAGGGGTAAGACCAATTCTGGAGTGGTGGGTCGCCTAGTTATAGGAAGGATGTCAAAAAATAGAGAGAGTACAGAGGAGATTTACTAGAATGTTGCCAGGGTTCCAGCAACTATGTTACAGAGAAAGGTTGAACAAGTTAGGTCTTTATTCTTTGGAGCGCAGAAGGTTAAGGGGGGACTTGATTGAGGTCTTTAAAATGATGAAAGGGGACAGAGTTGACGTGGATACGTTTTTTCCCATTGAGGGTAGGGAAGAGAGGGCATGACACAGAGGTTCAGCTTCCAGCAGAAGTGGTGGAGGCAGGATCAATTTTAACATTTAAGAGTAAAGTGGATAGGTATATCGTGAAGGGAATGGAGGGGTATGGTCTGAGTGCAAATTACTGTTCCGTGCTGTAATTGTTATATGGTTATATGGTTATATCTTGAGGAGATTTTGCAGTGGAGTAGATGAAATGTTTAAGAAGAACTGCAGATGCTGGAAAAATCAAAGATTCAAGGACAGTTTCTTCCCAGCTGTTTTCAGGCAACTGAGCCATCCTTTCACCAACTAGAGAGTCGTCCTGACCTACTATCTACCTCATTGATGATGCTTGGACTATCTTTGATCAGACTTTACTGGACTTTATCTTGCACTTTAGTCTGCCTATCACGTATCTTGTTCACTGTGGACAGCTCGATCTTAATCATGTATTGTCTTTCTGCTGACTGGTTAGCACGCAGCAAAAGCTTTTCACGGCAGCTACGTGACAATAAACTAAACTCAAACTCAGATGGAAAAGTAAAACAGATGTGTCGTGTGGGGCAGCACGGGTTCGATCCTGACTATGGGTCAAGTCAAAGTCAAACGTCAAAGTCAAACAAACTTTATTGTCATTTAGAAATACGTCGGTACATGCAATTCCAAACGAAATTCCGTTGCATTTGGCTGCCCGTGCAACACGATAATTAACAGAAGGATAAAATGGATTAAAATGGATAAAAGGATAAATAGACAATGGTGGCAGCCCATTACATGGCATTCAGGAGTCTGATGGCCCGTGGGAAGAAGCTGTTACAGAACCTTGATGTTCTGCTCCTTATGCTACGATATCTTTTGCCCGAGGGCAGCAATGTGAACAGTCCGTGATGGAGATGTGTGGGGTCTTTTATAATACTGCTGGCCTTAGACACGCCACGGTTGGTCGCAATATCCCCGATTGAGGGGAGAGAAGTCCCGACAGCACCCTGTAGACAGGGTGCTGTCTGTACAGAGCTTGCATGTTCTCCCCGTGACCGCGCGGGTTTTCTCCGGGTGCTCCGGTTTCCTCCCACACTCCAAAGACGTTCGGGTTTGTAGGTTAATTGACTTGGTTTAAAATTTGTAAGATGTTAGAACTTTGACAAATAGGTAGATTTTAAGGAGCAAATTAAAACACGAGTAGAGAAAGGTAGGTCCAGAATTCCAGAAATTAGGACTTTGGCGGCTGAAGGCTTGACCATGTGATGACATTTGGAGAAATCACAAGTTGAGAACTGGAGAAACTTTGTCCCACTCCCAAGTCAAGTCAGGTCAGGTTTATTCGTCACATACACATGCACATACGAGATGTGCAGTGAAATGAAAAGTGGCAGTGCTCGCGCATTGTGCACAAAAACTACAAAACAGAATGGAACAGAATCACATATTACATATTTGTGGGAGGAAAAAAACAACCCCAAACCCCCCCAGCAATGTGAAAAATACACCACACAACAGTAATCCCATCTATCTTTTCAGCTTTCTCCAACCTATTCCAATCAGTCTGAAGAAGAGGGTACACAAGATGCTGGAGAAACTCAGCGGGTGCAGCAGCATCTATGGAGCAAAGGAGATAGGCAACGTTTCGGGCCGAAGGCCTTCTTCAGTCTGAAGAAGAATCCTGACCCAAAATGGCGTCTGGTCATTCCCTCCCCAGATGCTGCCTGACCCGTTGGGTTCTTCGGGTACACTATTGCTTTGCTCAAGGTTCTAGTGTCCATGGTTTCTTGTGTCCAAGTTTACCATTGTAGTGGAGGCGTGTGCAGGTAAGTTGTGAGCTGGAGCGGACTATTGAGATAGACCTTGAGTCCATTTCAATTTGGTCGATTTGAGCGAGGGAGGAACGTGACTGATGGCGGAGATCTGGAACCAGAAATTGCACTTTTATGCTTCTTTCTGAGTGTTGCAAAGTGCTTTGAAGACTAAACAGTACTCTGGAGACTCAAGGCACTGCAGATGGTGGGTTTGTGCAGGAACACAAAGTGCTGGCGTAACTCATTATCACAAGATGGTGCCTGACTCGCTGAGTTACTCCAGCACTCTGTGTTCTGCACAAGATCTCAGCGTCTGCAGTTCATTCTGTCGACATGAGGTGAGGTTATCCACTTTGGTAGCAAAATCCAGAAGGCAGATTACGATCTAAATGGCGTCAAGTTGGGAAAAGGGGAAGTACTACGGGATCTGGGGGTTCTTGTACATCAGTCTATGAAAGTAAGCATGCAGGTACAGCAGGCAGTGAAGAAAGCGAATGGCATGTTGGCCTTTATAACAAGAGGAATAGAATATAGGAGCAAAGAGGTCCTTCTGCAGTTGTACAGGGCCCTAGTGAGACCACACCTGGAGTATTGTGTGCAGTTTTGGTCCCCTAATTTGAGGGAGAACATTCTTGCTATTGAGGGAGTGCAGCGTACGTTTACAAGGTTAATTCCCGGGATGGCGGGACTGTCATATGCTGAGAGAATAGAGCAGCTGGGATTGTACACTCTGGAGTTGAGAAGGATGTGAGGGAATCTCGTTGAAACATAATATTGTTAAGGGCTTGGACACGCTAGAGGCAGGAAACATGTTCCCGATGTTGGGGGAGTCCAGAACCAGGGGCCACAGTTTAAGAATAAGGAGTAAGCCATTTAGAACGGAGACGAAGAAACAAGCCCTTCAGCCCACGAGTTCGCACCGACCAGCGATCCCCGCACACTAACACTATCCTACACACACCAGGGACAATTTAGAACTCTATCAAACCCAATTAACCTACAAACCTGTACATCTTTGGGAGTGTAGGAGGAAACCGGAGCTCCTGGAGAAAACCCACGTAGGTCACGGGGAGAACGTACAAACTCCGTACAGAGAGCACCCGTGGTCAGATGAACCTGGGTCTCTGGCGCTGTGAGGCATTGGGTATTCTTCAGTTTCCTCCCACACTCTAAAGACGTACAGGTTTGTTGGCTAATTAACTTTGGTAAAATTGTAAATTGTCCCTGGTGTGTGGGACGGTGCCAGTGTACGGGGTGATGGCGGGTCGGGGCGGACGCGGTGTGCCGAGGGGCCTGCGGCCGCGCTGTATCTCTAAAGTCGAAAGAAAAAGGTTTGAAAACTTGAGACAACTTAGGACTGCAGTGATCACAGATGCAATGCAAGCTGGCAAACGTCGCAGAGGTAAGGGCCTGTCCCACTGTACGAGGTAATTTCAAGAGTTCTCCGGAGTTTTCCTCTGATTCGAACTCGGAGAATGTCCGTAGCGGGTCCGTAGGAGTTCGTGGATGTCTCGTCGAGTAACGGTAGGTACTCGGGAAAACCCGTGACGTTTTTTCAACACTGTGAAAAATGTCCACGAATAAAAAATACTCGTGATGAAAAAAGTTGTTACTATTTACTTGCACGAGCCGCTGCGGGACATCCACGGACTCCTACGGACCTGCTACGGACATTCCCCGAGTTCGAATCAGGGGAAAACTCGGGAGAACTCTTGAATTACCTCGTACAGTGGGACAGGGGCTTCAACTAACGTAGTGTTGCCATTTAAAGTACTCAACTACTTCACTGATTCACAATCATTCAGTGAATGGGCCCTTTACGTGGAGCGGAGGCATTATCCTGCCTCACAGTAATCACTGGGATAAAGTAAGTGGACAGTGATAAAAATAATATGCAGGCCATTATTTTAATATTCACATCGATAAAACAAAATGCCCCATACGTGGTCATTTATACTTTTCCATTATCACTTGCAAAGCACCAGTGAGTTCTTGGGGGATTCCCTCAAATTGATCGGATTTTTTGCGCAGAAATGATGTCAGCTGTGGTTGCGAGCTTGTCTCAGATTCAGAGAGCTGAGGGCTTGAATCCCTCTCTTGGGGGCCTGGTGGAGACTCCAGCCTGACATTAAACTGAAGCCGCAGCCGATCTGGTGGGGGAATTCAGCGGATGGAGCGACATCAATAGACAATAGGTAATAGGCGCACGAGTAGGCCATTCGGCCCTTCGAGACAGCACCGCCATTCAATGTGATCATGGCTGACCATCCACAATCAGTACCACGTTCCTGCCTTCCCTCCACATCCACTGACTCCGCTATCCCTAAGAGCTCTGTCTAACTCTCTCTTGAAAGCATCCAGAGAACCTGCCTCCACCGCCCTCTGAGGCAGAGAATTCCACAGATTCACGGCTCGCTATAATAATAACACTCTCTGTGTCCCATCTGCAGATGGAAAGTAATGGTCGATGTTTGGGCTTGTGGCCTAACGAAGGGTTTCGACCCACGGTGGCGCAGAGGCCCGGGTCTGATCCTGACTACGGATGCCGCCTGTGCAGAGTTTGTACGTTCTCCCTGTGACCGCGTGGGTTTTCTCCGGGTGCTCCAGTTCCCCCCCCCACATTCCAACAACGTGCGCGTTTGTAGGTTAATTGGCCTCTGTAAATTGTCCCTAGTGTGTAGGATGGACCGTATTTTCACTGACTGGATTGCATGCAACTTTGGATTGCAGCTTTTCACTGAATCTGTGACGATAGTGAATTCAACTAGACAACATTTATTCTAAAACAAAAGCACAAAGTGTTGGAGGATCTCAGCAGGTCAGGCAGCATCTGGGAAGGGGAAAAGATCAGAGAAGAAAAGGCTGGAAAAGGCCCGAAACATCGCCTGTCTATCCCCTCCACCGATGCCGAGTTCCTCCGGCACTTTGTGATTCCAGCATCTGCAGTCTCTTGTGTCTCCGCTTGGTTTTAATCCATATTGTGGATGAGCCAAACTTCCTTCACCTGAGTGCCAACAAAGGGAACACCAGATTTATCAGCCTGTTTGCTATTGTTTCTTGGGATATCAGCATTAGGCATAAAGGTGTTCCAACTTTTCTTTGAGGATCTGTGTAATCAAGGTATTAACTAATAAAAGCTGCCCAGAGTCTGAGCTCCCCAGAGGAGCATGGGTGAAGCTCAACAGACTTGGTGCTGGAGTTGGGCGTTTCAATGCCAGCGTGTGGAGATGGGGGCTCCCTCTGCCAGAGCCCAGCCTGTGGATGTGGAGCAGAACAACAGACAGCCAACCATGTCATCTCTGGGTGCCCGCTCTACCACCCACCAAATGGAGCTGTGTCAGGGCCTGGCAGACATTGCCACAGAGACAACAACCTGGCTGCTCAAAACCCAGCCTGAGATCTAATTATTCCTTTGGTTTATGTTTCATATGCAAGAAGAAGAAGAACTAATTGGATATGGTAGGTGGCTCGGGATTTGTGTCCAGTGGTCTGATTAATTGATTGGGATTCAACGTTTGCAATGACCTCTGGCCTCTCAACTCACTAGATCTCACTTCATATTATTATAAGACATACTGTAGGAGCAGAATGGGGCCTCAAGCCTACCCCGCCATTCAACCATGGCTGATATATCAACCCCACTCAACCCCATTCTCCCCATAATCCCCGACACCCGTACTAATCAAGAACCTATCAATCTCTGCCTTAAAAATCTCCATTGACTTGCGTGGCAATGAATTCCACAAATTTACCAAATTCCTCCTCATCACCATTCTTAAAGTATATCCTTTTTTTCTGAGGCTGTGCCCTCTGGTCCTAGACTCTCCCACTATTGGATACATCTTCTCCACATCCACTCTATCTAGGACTTTCATTAGCACGATCCTACACACACTGGTGATAATTTACAATTATACCAAGCCAATGAGTCTACAAACCTGTACGTCTGTGGAATTCTCTGCCTCAGAGGGCGGTGGAGGCCGGTTCTCTGCATGCTTTCAAGAGAGAGCTAGATAGGGCTCTTAAAAATATCCTCTGAGTCAAGGGATATGGGGAGGGCAGGAACGGGGTACTGATTGGGGATGATCAGCCATGATCACATTGAATGGCGGTGCTGGCTCGAAGGGCCGATTGGCCTACTCCTGCACCTATTGTCTATTGTCTATTGTCTTTTAGTGCGGGAGGAAACTGGAGATCCCGGAGAAAATGTATGCAGGTCACGGGGAGAACGTACAAACTCTGAACTGACAAGCGCCCGCAGTCAGGATGGAACCCGGGTCTCTGGCGCTGTGAGGCAGCAACTCCACCGCTGCTCCACCCAAACACTGTGTGCTTATCTCTGGTACAAACCAGCATCTGTTATTCTTTAATTCTTCACTGAGAATCACAAGCTGGGTCAGATAACATCTAACTTGTCACTTCATTGCCTCTGTATTTATAACAGTGCACAAGTGAATTAATGTGTGTGGTCAAGGGCAGAGCCTCTATCTGTGTCTCTGCCACTTCTGCCTGCTCCTATGTGATGGAAAAGAGTCAACATTGACATTTCGTCACCCTCCTGCGTACATTAAACTATCCGCTGGTTTTAGTGGACCAAACACCAGTTTTCTCTCTCCACCATCACGTTGATAGCACAGAGGGACTGCACATCTGCAGATCATCTTTCCAGCTGCATGAACAAGGAACTGCAGATGCTGTCTTACACAAAAAGGACACAAAGTGCTGGAGTAGCAGAGCGGGTCGGCCGGTACCTCTGGAGAACATGGAGAGGTGACGTTCCGGGACCTCCTCCACCTCCCTACTGAAGGAGGGGCGGAGTTGATAGAGTGTTGAGTCATGGTAGAGTGGTCGGGTTGCTGCCTCACAGCGCTGGAGACCTGGGCTTGTCCTGACCGCGGGGGCTGTATGTACGGAGTTTGTACGTTCTTCCTGTAACCTGCGTGGGTTTTCTCCAGGAGCTCCAGTTTCCTCCCACACCCTCAAAGACGTGCAGGTTTGCAGGTTAACTGGTTTTGGTAAAATTGTAAATTGTCCCCAGTGTGTGTGGGAAAGTGTTGGTGTGCGGGGGGTCGCTGGTCAACGTGGACTTGGTGGGTCGAAGGGCCTGCTTCCACGCTGTATCTCTAAACTAAACTGGAGTTTGGAAGGATGAGGGGGGATCTTATCGAAACATATAACATTATAAAAGGACTGGACAAGCTAGATGCAGGAAAAATGTTCCCAATGTTGGGTGAGTCCAGAACCAGGGGCCACAGTCTTAGAATAAAGGGGAGGCCATTTAAGACTGAGGTGAGAAAAAACTTTTTCACCCAGAGAGTTGTGAATTTATGGAATTCCCTGCCACAGAGGGCAGTGTAGGCCAAATCACTGGATGGATTTAAGAGAATGTTAGATAGAGCTCTAGGGGTTAATGGAATCAAGGGATATGGGGAGAAGGCAGGCACGGGTTATTGATTGGGGACGATCAGCCATGATCACAATGAATGGCAGTGCTGGCACGAAGGGCCGAATGGCCTCCTCCTGCACCTATTTTCTATGTTTCTATCTTTCTATGTAAACAAGGGCCCTGACCCAAAATGCCAAGCCAACCCTCGAACACCCAGTTACGTTAACTCCAGTTCATTCTCTGCACAATCCCATCAACCACCCCCCCAAACATTCTACCATCCATCAAACTGCCACCAATTCAGTTCTGATTCATGCCCATCAAAATAACTATGTAATAATGATAATAATATCTTTATTGTCATTGTACAAGACAACAAGATTAAGATTGCAACCTCCGAATTTGCCTGAAAATCTATTACAGTTTTCAGTTGATAAACCCTGCTTGGATGCAAGGACGAGGGTTGCCCCACACGTCACCTTCAGAAGCGCCGGTCTCCAGGTCGGATGTTCAGTCGCGGATGTGATGGTGAAGCAGATCGCTCCAACAGATTGCATGCAACTAATAGACTCCAGGCTGTCTTATCATTATCACCCTCAAGATAGAATTGACAAATGCCATTTTCATTCCCAGTCTCTTCCTCCTCCTGCTGATGATCACATCGTTACGTTCTGCACGGCAGATGACAGGAGCAAGTCTGTTTCTCCCCAGTTTACTGCTCGCAACAAAATTAACGTTTCTGCAATACAGGTATCACAACTTCCATTGGCTTCAGGATATTGCTATCATAATTAAAAAGCTTTACAGATACCAAATCAGATCACTTCCTCTGCCTCACCTATATTATTAGTTTAGTTTAGTGTCACGTGTATCGAGGTACAGTGAAAAGCTCTTTGTTGCATGCTAAAAGGCCTGTCCCACTGTACGAGGTAATTCAAGAGCTCTCCCGAATTAAAAACATTAAACTCGTGGTAAGTACGTAGAATGTACGTAGCGGGTACGTTGGAGCTCGGGATGTCTCTTGGCGGCTCGTAACGCTAACGGCAGGTACTCGGGAAACGCGGTAAGCTCGGGAAACATGTTGAAAAATGTCCACGAGAGCCCCGAGTACCAACGAGCGGCTATTACCGTAATTCTCTGAGTTCGAATCAGGGGAAACTCAGGAGAACTCTTGAATTAGCTCGTACAGTGGGACAGGCCCTTAACCAGTCAGCGGAAAGACAACACAATGCCTCTCAATGTCCAGCAGAGGAAGGACCCTAGACTGTGGTCCTCCCCCACAGAGCCTTGGCGTTGGCTGCACCGAGCTTCAGTGCGTCCCTCAGCACGTACTCCTGCAGTCTGGAGCGGGGCCAGTCGGCAACATTCCCTGACGGACATCTCGCTCTGCTGGGAGACCAACAAGGTTCGGGCTGACCAAAGAGCGTCTTTCATCGAGTTGATGACCTTCCAGCAGCACTTGATGTCCATCTTTGAGTATGTCCCTGGGAACAGCCATCTATCAGAGAGTCCCCTGTTACACAGCTACTCGGGATGAAGCGCGACAAGGACCCATGTATTTTTCTCTCTGTCCACACTCTGCAAAGGTGGGCATCCGTCCTCTCCATAGCAGCCGTTCCAAGGGCAGCGAGCATTGGGAGTAAAGCTCCGACAGCACAGGAAGGATCTGACTAATCATCCGATCACCAACTAAAGAGCGGTGGTGACCTACCCATCTACCTCCTTGGAGACCCTTTACTGGAATTATCTTGCACTAAACGCTATTCCCTAATCCTGTATCTGTGCAGTGGAAGAACTTGATTGTAATCATGTATAGTCTTTCGCTAACTGGGTAGCACGCAACACAAAAGCTTTTCACTGTACCTCGGCACATGTGACAGTAAACTAAACTGACTGAGAGGGGCCCCTATTTCTTTATTCGCGGAAGCTGGGCGGCACGGTGGCGCAGCGGTAGAGTTGCTGCCTTACAGCGCCGGAGACCCAGGTTCGATCCTGACTACGGGCGCTGTCTGTATGGAGTTTGTATGTTCTCCCTGTGACCGTGTGGGTTTTCTCCGGGTTCCTCCCACATTCCTAAGACGTACAGCTTTGTAGATTAACTGGCTTTGGTAATAGTGCTGGTGTGATTGCTGGTTAACACAGACTGGTGGGCCAAAGGGCCTGTTTCCGCGCTTTATCGCTAAAGTCTAAAAAAGCTGCCTGACCTGCGCGAGTATTTGCAGCTTTCATTTCTGGCACTGAACTCTTGGGGCGCTTTATCATCCTTGGGTTTGCGATGACTGAGATACGTGAAGAGGAATAAACACAGGTTTTGGGAGTGCAGAGGCAGCATGGCCTGTTAATGACATCAGCCCACACTGGCAACAGAACTGCCAGAAGTTATTCTTGGTGCTATTTCTCAGAGTGCGCAGATTTAATGACGGGGACCGTGGCCAATTTCGGGTGGGGTGTGGGGGTGGGATGCCTGTTGACATTTCACTTCAACCTAAACTCCACAGTCTGATCCTTCCTCTCAATCCCACAGCCATGCCCAGAACATGACGCCACCAACCTTTCTTCAGTTCTTGTTTATTTCTTTATTTCAATTCTATGCCCTTGCCAATTTTATATTTTCGCATAAGGTTCTATTTTATACACTCTCATCAAATGCCACTGACTCCCACTTTTGCACAAGGTCCAATTCTGAGGTTTTTTTTGGTAAGAGACATAGATCTGAGCTGGCTGTGAGTTCTCACTTTCGCATGGGGTTTATAAACAATCAGGAAATGACTAGAGTAATGGGCCTGTCCCACTCAGGCGATTTCTTAGGCAACTACAAGTTTGCCGCCACATGTTCGCCGGTGGTTGCCGGGAGTCGTCTCCTCAGTCGCGCAAAAACTCGTAGCGGCTTTCTGGTCGCCGCTAAATTTTCAACATGTTGCAAATGCTTCGGCGACAGTGGGTTTGACGCCAATGAGCGTAGCTTGACTTCTCCTGACGTAGGGGCTGCCGTAGGTTGTCGCCAGGGTGACGTAGGTTGCGGCAGGTTTTTCGGCGACCAGCTACGACTATGACAGTCGCCGGCAGTTGCCTAAAAAAATTGCCAAGTGGGTCAGGCCCAGGCTCATAAAGCTCTCATAATTTGGTGTCTGGAGTGTTCAGAGACCCTCAATGGCTCAGAGGAGGGGCTCGGGTTGTGAGGGGTGGGGGAAGGGGTGGGGGAGGGGTGAGGTGCCGGGTGTGAGGGGTGGGGGAGGTGCCCCGGGTGTGAGGGGGGGGGGGTGGGGGAGGTGCCCCGGGTGTGAGGGGGTGGGGTGAGGTGGGGGAGGTGCCCCGGGTGTGAGGGGGGGGGGAGGTGCCCCGGGTGTGAGGGGTGGGGGAGGTGCCCCGGGTGTGAGGGGGTGGGGGAGGTGCCCCGGGTGTGAGGGGTGGGGGAGGTGCCCCGGGTGTGAGGGGTGGGGGAGGTGCCCCGGGTGTGAGGGGCGGGGTGGGGTCCTCCTTTGGCCACTGAGTGCGCGCCGACCAGCGATTACCTCGTACACTACTCCCTACACACTAGGAACAATTTACAGTATTACAATTTTTACAGAAGCCAATTAACCTACAAACCACGCAGGCCACGGGGAGAGCATACAAACTCCGCACAGACAAGCACCTGTAGTCAGGATCGAACACGGGTCACTGGTGCTGTAAGGCAACAAGTCTACCGCTGCACGCCGTGCCCCCCTGTTGTCCCTCTTCAATCACCAAGGTATCGACGTAAAGCAGTTGTGACATTGTGGTTTAGCAGCTTCGACGGGGCGGCGGTAGAGTTATTGCCTTACAGCGCCAGAGTCCCCGGTTCGATCCTGACTACGGGTCCCGTCTGTAGAGAGTTTGTACGTTCCCCCGTGACCACGTGGGTTTTCTCCGGGATCTCCAGTTTCCGTCCACACTCCAAAGACCTGCAGGCTTTAAAGGTACAGAGAGACACAAGCCCTCCTGCCCAACCAGTCCGTGCTGACCAGCGATCACCCCGAGCACTGGCGCTATCCTGCACACTCGGGACAATTTACGATTTTACCAAAGCCAATTAGCCTGCAAACCCGTACGTCTTCGGGGGAAACCGGAGCACCCTGAGAAAACCCACGCGGTCACGGGGAGAACGTACAAACCCCGTACAGACAGCAGAATTGAACTTTGGCCTCTGGCAGCAACACTAATGCGGCACCACCATGATGTCCAAGATGCCTCGAGGCGGTAATATTCATCCTTGGTGCTGAACATTTGTCTACCATTGCACCTTCCTCTTCA
This sequence comes from Okamejei kenojei, assembly GCA_035221665.1. Classification (NCBI taxonomy): domain Eukaryota; kingdom Metazoa; phylum Chordata; class Chondrichthyes; order Rajiformes; family Rajidae; genus Okamejei; species Okamejei kenojei. The sequence goes on along the minus strand of CM069153.1, from coordinate 48,254,883 downwards.
TAAAATCACACAGGATTTCTTCAACTATTAAATTCACAACCTTGTGGCACAGCTGGTAGAGGTGGGTTTGATCCTAACCACAGGTGCTTTCTGTGTGGAGTTAGCACACTCTTCCCTGTAACCAGGTGGGTTGGGTGCTTCGGTTTCCTCCCACATGAGGTTTGTAGGTTAATTGGCCTCTGTAAATCGCCCAGTGGGTGAGAAAAAGGGATAGCACAGAACAAGTGAGAACCGGAGGCTGCATGGATACTGTGGCCCGAAGGGCCTGTTTCCATGCTGTGTCTTTCAATCTTTCACTTTGCGAATGTTTAATTGTTGTCATTCATCAAATCTCCAATATCATTTCCAATTTACAGAAGCCAAATAACCTGGCAAAACTGTACGTCTTTGAAATGAGGGAGGAAACCGGAGCACCCGGGAGGAAACCCAGGCAGTCGCAGGGAGAACGTGCAAACTCCACACAGACAGCACCTGAGGTCAGGATCGAAACTGGACCTCTGGTGCGGTGAGACAGCAGCTCTACTAACTGTGCCACTGTGCTGCCTGTATATGAAGCCAAGATAGTCTTTTGTAATGAGAAAAAAACTTCCAATGGTTTAGGTTTATTATAACAAGAGGAGTACAGGAGCAAAGAGGTCCTTCTGCAGTTGTACAGAGCCCTAGTGAGACCACACCTGGAGTATTGTGTGCAGTTTTGGTCCCCTAATTTGAAGAAGGACATTCTTGCTATTGAGGGAGTGCAGCGTAGGTTTACAAGGTTAATTCCCGGGATGGCGGGACTGTCATATGCTGAGAGAATGGAGCGGCTGGGCTTGTACACTCTGGAGTTTAGAAGGATGAGAGGGGATCTCATTGAAACATATAAGATTGTTAAGGGTTTGGACAAGCTAGAGGCAGGAAACATGTTCCCGATGTTGGGGGAGTCCAGAACCAGGGGCCACAGTTTAAGAATAAGGAGTAAGCCATTTAGAACGGAGACGATGAAACACTTTTTCTCACAGAGAGTGGTGAGTCTGTGGAATTCTCTGCCTCAGAGGGCGGTGGAGGCAGGTTCTCTGGATACTTTCAAGAGAGAGCTAGATAGGGCTCTTAAAAATAGCGGAGTCAGGGGATATGGGGAGAAGGCAGGAACGGGGTACTGATTGGGGATGATCAGCCATAAACACATTGAATGGCGGTGCTGGCTCGAAGGGCTGAATGTCCTACTCCTGCACCTATTGTCATGTGTACTGAGGTACAGAGAAAGCTTTGTTCTGCATCAAATCAGATGGTGCAATACACAAATACAACATAGAGCAAAGGAATATATACAGTGCAGAATATGATTCTCAGAAGGTACACAAAAGGCTGGAGAAACTCAGCGGGTGCAGCAGCATCTAAGGAGCGAAGGAGATAGGCAACGTTTCGGGCCGAAACCCTTCTTCAGCCTGATGGGAGGTGGGTGGGGGGGGGGGGGGGCCTCCGCTTGGTCTCACCGATATAGATCAGCTGGCAAATTTTTCTCCAATGATTCTCAGAATATTGTTCTCATTATTTATTTGCCTCATAACCCCTTTCCGACTTTATCATTATTTATTTTTAATCATATTGCCTCCTACTGTCCACCTGAGCCCAGATCCTTCCTGCTCCCCCCTGCCTTTCTCTAGACTTGCATTCCAGCTTTCATCTGGTCCACCGATGTGAAATGTTAACTCTATTTCTCTTTCCACTGAACTGTGAGCATATCCAGCATTCCTTTAATCTTATTCCTCAGTTCATTCCTTACATTTTTAAGGCCTCTTCCGTGTCAGTTGTAAATGTTCTTTCACCCAGCCTTAATTTGCTCAAGAATGGAGCAGCATTTTGGAGATGATCCAGCATCTTTGCTCACTCTATTGGACAGGATCAGAGGATGAAATCAGTGCTACTTCTCGACTCCTGCGAGAAACTCCACAGAACCATAGTGCAGTTCAGGAGGCCGTTTATGACACGTTCTTTCCCATTTAAAAAAACGGACGCAGAGTGCTGGTGTAACTCAGCGGGTCAGGCATCATCTCTGGAGGACGTGGACAGGTGGCATTTTGGGTTAGGACCCTTCCTCAGACCCGATCTGACACGTCACCTATCCATGTTCTTCAGGGATGTTGCCAGACCCGCTGAGTTACTCCAGCACTTTGTGTGTTTGTTTGTAAACCAGCACCTGCAGCTCCTTATATCTACACTCTTTAACCATGTCCATTCAAGTTGACCTTTTCATGAGTGATAGGAGCAGAATTAGGCCATTCGGCCCATTGAGTCTACTCCGCCATTCAATCACGGATGATCTATCTTTCCCTCTCAACCCCATTCTCCTGCCTTCTCCCCATAACCCCTGACCCCCGTACTAATCATGAATCTGTTAATCTGCGCCTTAAAAATATCCACAGATTCACCACCCTCTGACTGCAGATATTCTTCCTCATCTCCTTTCAGCTTCTCAGCTCTCCGTTCTAGCCCGTTGCAATTGTTCTTACCTGGAGCCTGAAAAGTGAGGTAAATGCCCTCGACATGTCCTCCTGCACCATCACAGGTGCACGAACCCACTCTTGTCTCTTCCCTCCGCACACGACTGTGGTCAGAGGGTCGCCAAGGGAAGGCCAGCGGTCGTCCCGACACAGCGTTTCTGCTGAAACAGAAACATCTTCTTGCACTAATTAGTAATTTCCATGCTGCCAGAATGTCCTCCTGCATCACATGTAATCGTTCAATAGGACAGAAGAACTTTAATGACCTCTCCAAATGAATTAACGATTCCTCACTGGTAATTGGAATAACAGCCCCATCGAATCATGTTTACGCTGGTAATATAATTAAAACAGAATCAATTAGAGTTTAATACAGAAATCAGAGCTCCAATTAATTAGTGCTAAGGCCTCTCACATGGACACCACTACAAACTATCAAGAGCCCGGGATTCATCTCTGATTAACTGAATGAGAACGTGACTCGGTCCAACTCATCCTTACCCACCTCGAAGCTAGTCCCACTCGCCCGCATTTGACTCATAAAATGCCCAAACCTTTCCTATTCATGCACCTTGCCCGAGTGACTTTTAAATGCTGTTATAGTACCTGCCTCAACTACCTCCTCTGGCAGCTCGTTCCATGTACCCACCACACTTTGAGTGAAGAAGTTATCCCTCAGGTTCATTTATTAAATCTTGCCCCACTCACCTCAACCAGTGTCCTCTCCTTAGCAAGTCATCTTGCTTGTCATCCAATCTGTAGCCCTACAATGCCTATCGACATCAATGGGTCTTGGGCCCTGGGCCAGATCTAATCCCTCAGCTTGATGCTGGGCTCCTCCGTTCCTCAGTGAAGGTCTGTGGTGAAGAGAACCAGGATGTGGAGAGTATATTTAAATTAATGGGAGAGTCTAGAACTGGAGGTCAGAGCCTCAGAATGCACAGAAAGGACGTTCTTTTAGGAAGGCGATGAGAGAAAATGTCTTTAGTCAGAGGGTGGTGAATCCGTGGAATTCTTTGCCACTGAAGGTTCTTGTGGACAAGTCAGTGGATATTTTTAAGGCAGAGATAGGCAGATTCTTGATTAGTACGGGTGTTATGGGGAGAAGGCAGTAGAATGGGGTTAGGAGGGAGAGATAGATCAGCCATGATTGAATGGCAGAGTAGACTCGATTGGCCGAATGGCTTAATTCTACTCCTATTCCTTATGATCCTTATGAATTACCAGATTCTTACCCCAAATCAGTCAATAACTCCACACTTGGCAGCCGAGTTACCAGACTATCTGCTACCCAGATGCTGGTGGGTCCACAGGGAATGTCAGACCTCAGCCAGCAAGTTTCAGTCCCATGTGCCTTTGGTGCTGGAAGCCCTGCTGGATTGACTGGTCCATCCAGGACACTCATTCACTCACTCACACACAAAGCCCCTTTCACTGCAACCTCCTCTCCCCAAAGCTCAGATTCATTTGCTGTCGACAAAGGGGGAATTGGAAGCTGAAGGTTAAACGTTAAGATTACTTTCCTACTTCTTCCATCAAACATTTTTCTATTTCCTCTGGAGACTCAGGAAATTCGGGCATGTCTCTAAGGATGCTTCCCAACCTCTACAGATGCACAGCAGGAAGTATATTTTCAGGTCGCATCACTGCTTGGGTTTGGGAGCAGCTCTGGCCAAGACAAATGTAAATGTCATGGAGGTGTGGATGTTACCCTGTCCATCGCACAGACCAGGCTCCCCATCATTGACTCCATTTACACCCCCCGCTGCCTCAGAAGAGCAGCCAACATGATCAAGGACCTTTTGCACCTGGGTTATTCTCTCTTCAACGCAATTCCACACAGCAGAAGGCACAAAAAACCTGAAACAACTTCTTCCACTAGGTTTGTGTGAAAAAGAAGTGCAGATGCTGGATAAAATCGAAGGCAGACACAAAATGCTGGGGGAACTCAGCGGGTGAGTTCCGAAACGTCGAGACCCGAAACGTCACAAATTCCTTCTCTCCATAGATGCTGCCTCACCCGCTGTTTCTCCAGCATTTTGTGTCTTCCACTGTTGTCTTCTTCCTCCTATTCTTGCGTATGGCGTGCACGGCCTAAAGTTGGAGGACAACTTGTTCTATTTGATTGTGCACGCCAGGTTGATTGCATTCGTCGAAACAGGGCGGACCACGTGAAGGTTGCAATCTCCCACCCCCACTCTGTTGTCAGACCTCTGAACAGTCTTTCCATGATCCAACGTACACGTCCGATTTTCCAACCTACCTCATTGTGGATTTTGGACTTCCTCTGGAACAGCGACAATGCTACATTCTGTGCTTTGGTATTTCAGCTTCACTCTATTTGTGAATGGCTTGACTATATTCATGTACAATATTAGCTGATTTGACTGGATAGCACACAAAAGCAAAAGCTCTTCACTGTGTCTCGATACACGTGACAATAAGGGCGGCACGGCGGTAGAGTTGCTGCCTTACGGCGCCAGACACCCGGGTTCGCTCCTGACTACAGCTGCTGTCTGTACGGAGCTTATATGCTCTCCCCGTGACCGCGTGGGTTTTCCTCAGGTGTTCTGGTTTCCTCCCACATCGCAAAGATGTGCAGGTTTGTCGGTTAATTGGCTTAGGTAAATTGTCCCTAGGGTTAGGATAGAGCTAGTATACGGATGATCAGATTCAGTGGGCCAAAGGGCCTGTTTCCATGCCGTTACTCTACAATTAACACTAATAATAAACCAATATGGCACAACTCAAATGCACAGAGAGTTATTGAGTAGGCCAGACAGGGATGAGGGAGGATTGAATCCAGCATAGATTATGAAACCATTTTGGATAGAGACCTTGAAACACACTGGTATAACACAGCATAGACCAGTTTGTAACGGATTGTCCTATCTTTTATATGAGACTGCTTGATGCTCGCAGATGTAGAACAATAGTTTCATCTCCTGCATTGACATATTTCACCTGTATAAAATAATTTAAAAGATTTACCCCCCGAGTCTGCGCTGACCAGCGATCACCCCGCATTCTAACACTATTCTGCACACTCGGGACAATTTACTCTGTTTCGCGAAGCCAATTAGCGTACAAACCTGTGTGTCTTTAAAGTGTGGGAGGAAACCGGAGCACCCGGAGAAAGCCCAGACAGACACAGGGAGAACACACAAACTCCGCACAGACAGTACCCGTAGTGGGGATCGAACCTGGGTCTATGGCGCTGCGCCACCGTGCCGCCCATTAACTGGATCATATTCACCATAAAAGCTCGAGCAAGATGCACGAAGAAATGGGAGGTGCAGTACAATAAAGAATCTAAGCTTTACTTTAGCAGCAGGGTATTGATGGCCAATGGGATCTTATTTTTATTTAAAAAATCTAAATTTAACTGTTGATGGGAACTGCAATCACCTCCCTTAGCTTTCCAGAACACACATCCTTCATGGCCACGCCAGCAGCTCCACACCAATGCTGAAGGAGCAGAAAGTACAGACCCAGATATATTTGATTTATTTGCCAATATAGTTTTAATTGTGCATTTTCATCTAAAAAGCAGACATTCAAAACAATGGCTCATGAGGTATTACATCAATATATCCTCCCTCAGAATTAACACCCCCAGCATATCAACCCCATATGCAATCAAAAGACAGCAACAAGTGGACAAAATGAACATCCTGTTAGAAACCAAATTGATCACAAGAAACAAAGGATAGTGAGTTTAAAACATCTATACACGTTCATGTTTGCTCCGTTTCAGTGAGGTATTCAAAGTCAAGTCAAAGTCAAAAGAGTTTATTGTCATGGGATTCAAAAGGGATAGCACTGACGCATTTGTAAGCTTGCTTTATGACAAACCTGCTTTGTTAAGTTCCCCTTATAATCCACCTAGGCAATGCAACCATTTGAGTTACAGCAAAAAATGAAAGCTGCTGGAGGAACGGGGCGAGTCAGGCAGCATCCGTAGTTTTTAAGTTGCAAGATGCAGCGTGGAAACAGCCCCACCGAGTCCACACTGACCACTGACCAGCCGTTCACTCTAGTTCTACGCTATCCCACGTTATCATCCACTTCCTCTACGCTAAGGGGCAGATTTACAGAGGGCCAATTAACCTGCAAACCCGCACGTCTTTGGGATGTGGGAGGACCCGGAGGTAAACCACACATGGTCACGGGGAGAATGTGCAAACTCCACACAAACACCGTCCGAAGTTGGGATCGGATCTGGCTCTCTGGCCCTATGAGGCAGCAGAGCTCCACCAGTTGTGAAACCGCAGTGCCCCGACAGTGAAGGGAAACGGACAGACTACGTTTCAGGTCATGACCCTTCTTCAGACGGAGGGCCCTAATCCGAATCATTCAGTGCCCATTTCCCTCCGCAAATGCTGCCTGACCCGGTGAGATCTTCCAGTGGTTTTGTTTTTTTTGCCCAAGATTCCAGCATCTGCAGCCTCGTGTCTCCATTTGAGTTGCAGTTTTGAACAACCCACTCAGTTGTTTCTAGGTAGGTAGTCAACAGAATGCATCTGTTATCCTGAAGCAAAGATTCTCTACAAAGGCAGGAAATGAGAATGATAGTGTTCCAAACTGGTACAAGGCAGACTGACACCCACAGGAAATGCTACTAATTATAAAACAAAGCCTTGCATTTTATGAAGAATCACTTATAAGTCGGAGGTGAGGTGCCAAATTGTAAAAGGGGTGTTCCTAATTAAAAGGCATTGTCCTCTTTAGGAAGAATTACACATTTGAAGAAGGCATTTGTGTAGGAGAACTCTTGCCTGTGGATTTAAGGAAATAAAATAACTGAGTGTGTAAGGAGAAGACAAATGCTGAAGAATTGGAAGTGTTACTGTAGTCACATCCTTAATTCCCAATGATACATTTTCATCAAGTTAGTATATTAATCCACATTTTATATAAAATATAGCTGTCAACCTGAATGTGATTTGGAATTTGTTTCCCCGGACACCAAATATTTAAGCAGAGCCTCTGGGACTATCGTTCCAACATGGACAAACTAATTCCATTGGGTTGTTTTAAATTAATGTAATTGTTTCATGTCAGGTTACATAGTTGGATGAGATTACCGCTCCCATGCAATGTCATCTAATCCTGAAACTATATCGTTCTGCTTCGACAATGACAATTGGTTTAACTTTCGCTCGGAGCTAGGTCTTTTGGGATTAAAGCCATTAGTTTCAAAGAAGCTTTAAACAAAGTGCATTTATTTGAAACCAGGAGGGATGCCCAAACTGTGCATTGGAGCCAACAGTGGGCCCCAACAATCCAAGACTCAGCTCCCACATGCTGTGTAATTCCACTTGTGGATGGATTCCCATTGTTTTATTAACTAACTGATCTTATTTGTACCTCATAGGATTAAAACATTGGGAAAAGTTGTGACTGCAACTGCTGTCTCTGTAGTTGAAGATGTAAAGGTAAAGCATTGAAATCCAGTCTTCTCCTAACTATGCAAGTTAGTGGGAGCACGGGTTTTTAACACTTGGATGTTAGATGGGATATGGGCCAAATGCAGGCAGGTGGGACAAGTGCAGAAGGGACAAGTTGGGCGAAGGGTCTTTTTCCACACTGTATGACTTGATGTTCAAGGTGTTCTACAGTGCACATTTTCAGAAACCATTCACGTGCCTTGACACTGTCTTTGTTTGTACCATTTTTAATGGATTCAAATGTGGCAAACTATGATAATGACAAAAATGTGCAAGATAATTTTTTCATTTTGCACAAAATAGCCTGAGCTCTAGGTAACGATTGGGCAGGCTAGGACATTATTCCTTGGAGCGCAGGAGGATGAGGGATGTATAAGATCATGAGAAGACTAGATATGGTGAATGCACAGATTCTTTTGCGCAGAGTAAAGGAATCGATAACCAGAGGACATTGGTTTAAGGGAGAGATTTAATAGGGACCTGAGCGGTGGTAGGTGTATGGAACGAGCTGCCGGAGGGGGTAGTTGAGGAGGTACTATCACAACATTAAAATATATTTGGACAGATACATGGATAGAATAGAATAGGTTTAGGGATATGGGCCAAACGCAGGCAGGTGGGGATGGTGTAGATGGGATAAGTTGGTGGTGTGGGCAAGTCGGGCGAAAGGCCTGTTTCCACGCTGTATGACCATGTTCCTCCTGGTTTCTGCAATGCACATTTTCAGAAACATTATATGTGCCTTAACGCTGTTTTGATTTGTATCATTTTTAATGGATTCAAAAGCAGCTTCATGAAACTTTAGCTTTGTTTCAAACCTGAAAGCAAGCGCCAGTTTTGGTAAAGTTGTTCAGGATTGCAATTGTAATTTTGCATGCTCTCTGGTGTTTAAAAGAAGGAGATTCTGAAGGGGCAGGTCAGTGAATAAGGACGGTAAAAGGAGACAGAATCTAATGGTGAGGAGTTGACCACATTAGACGAGGTCAAACTTCTTGTAAAGAGTTGGGAACCTTTGGAATTTCCCCAGAAGCCTGAAGATTTTTATTTAGTTTAGTTCTGAGCTACAGCACGGAAACAGGCCCTTTGGCCCACCGAGTCTGCACTGACCAGTGATCCACGCACATAAGTAGGGACAATTTACAATTTTGCCAAGCCAATTACCCTACAAACCTGCACATCTTTGGAGTGCGGGAGGAAACCGGAGCACCTGGGGAAAACCCACGCAGCTCACGGGGAGAACGTACAAACTCTGCACAGACAGCACCCGTAGACATGGTAAAAACCCGGGTCCCTGACGCTGCAAGGCAGTAACAATACCGCTGCTCAACTGTGCCGCCACAGTTTAGGAGGCATTCCGTTGAGACAGATGTTGGGACCAAGGAGAAAGAAAGGTTATAATGATAAGCATCAGGTGGGAAAATGGGGTTGAGACCAAAGATCAGATCAGTCATGATTTTATTGAACTGCAAAACAAGATGGAGGGTCACTCTGCTAGTGTCAGTGACACTTGAGTAAGTTGCCCTGGTTCATATTATAAGGGAATTCTGTACAGGATGGTTTTCATTTCAGAACTAAACATGTTACAGAACTGCAGCTAAACAGCATTTTTGGCTTAATTGTTAAAATGGAAAGCTTCTAATTTTAACTGGGGAAAACAAAAGGCAGAAAGTGCTGGAGTAAGTGCTCAGCAGGTCAGGCAGCAACTCTGGAGAACATGGATATGCGGTGTTTTGGGGATGGGAACCATTTTCAGATTGACTGTGGGGGGGGGAAGCTATAAGAGAGATGGGGGCAGGACAGAGCCTGGCAAGTGTTGGGGGGGGGGGGGGGGGGCTGATTGGCAGATAGTTGAACATAGGCCAGAGAAAAAAAGACAAAAAGTGTAAGATAAGAAGATAAGAAGACATGTGAAATATGAAACCAGAGAAAGGAACATAGGTGGAAGGGAACGGGGACAGACGGAGGGGAAAGGCAGAAATGGGTGCACATCCAGGTGAGGCACAGGAAACAGAGGGGGAGAAAGTGGGGGGGGAGGGAAGGGGAGGGGCGGTGTTAGTAGGTAGTTACCTAAAATTGGAGAATCCAATGCAGGGGATATAAATGAAACTTCTATTTGCACCACGAGCTCACGTACAAGTGTCCTCAATTTAGCTGGTGAGCTGAGAAACAGCACCCAGAAATGATGCTTGGACAACTTGGAATCTACACTCTCTATTTCCATAAAAGGATAATTCAAACTCAGTCTGGATGAAAACAAAAACGTAAGGTAACCTGCTCTATGCTTCCATGAATGCAAGAAATACTGAATTACTTTTTTTTTTTTTAAAGAAGGAACTGCAGATGCTGGAGAATCGAGGGTACACAAAAAGCTGGAGAAACTCAGCGGGTGAAGCAGCATCAAAGGAGCGAAGGAGATAGGCAAAGTTTCGGGTCGAGACCCTTCTTCAGTCTGAAGAAGGGTCTCGACTCGAAACGTCACCTATCTCCTTCGCTCCTTAGATGCTGCTGCACCCGCTGAGTTTCTCCAGCTTTTTGTATACTGAATTACTTGTTTAACAAGAAAACGGACACTGAAGGGCCTGACCCACTTACGGGTCAGTTCTGCGACTGCCGCCACCCGTCATAGTCGCGGCAGGTCGCCGAAAATGTTTTAAATATTGAAAATCCAGCGGCGACCAGAAAAACGTACGACTCTTTGGGCGACTACTCACGACCATACAGGCGTCACCCCGCGACGTCGACACGTGACGCCAGCATGGTCGTGAGTAGTCGCCCAAAGAGTCGAACCTTTTTCTTGGCGTGGCTGGATTTTCAAAGATTTGAACATTTCCGGCGACTGACGGGTGCCGGCAAGTTGCCGAAAATGTTGTGTAAGTGGGACAGGCCCGTAAGGGATGGCGATGTGTTGCAAACTGATTTAAAACCATAAAAACAGTCAACATTCTCCTTTGCCATTCATTCAGTTGTGTTCAGCATCTATTTAGCTACTAGTGTATTGTTAGTGCCCGGGATTAAACAAAGGTCGGTGTTAAATTTGTTTAAAATTGATAATGTACATAATAAAATAATACTGTATTCAATTCACAACATAGCTTAATAAATGTCAGATCATAATATGCACAATGCATCAGCTTTAAATTTAAAATAAAGACAAATAAACAACAGAATCTCACAGCTCTCGGCTTTGGCAGACCCGAGACTGCAGCTTGGAAGCATGAATATTGCTAGTAAAACAATCACAGATCCGTTTCCAGTTCCTTTAATGGTTTCATTGACATTCAACGACAGATATATGAGTGTATCACTCAGGTTCTACTCAGGCATCTTGTCCCATCATTGGTTATTTTGTTTGAGTTGATTGAAGTTTCCTATTACAACCAGCAATTATTTAGCAAAATTAAATCACACGCACGCGCGCACACACACACACGCACGCGCACACACACACACACACACACACACGAAAAGGGAAAATAAACAAATTGGGAAGAACAGTCTGTACAACGTTTCAGAATAACATGATTTTCTTATTGCGGACTTGCTGTAGTCGGTGGAGAAAATAATGCTCTCAAAAGCAACATCGCATTAAAGACGTGAGCTTTTTAATTGTCCTCTCGAGCAGCTGCTAGTAGTATAGTACGGCCGGTGAGCCATCGCTTGTCTTCACCATATTGTGTGACTCTGGAAGCTGGGAGGATTTGTCATTTATATACAACTATTATGCCCATCGCAGGCAGTCACTACGCGGTAAATTATATTAATATGAATTCTAAAATCTAATTCTCAAAAGAAAACAAAAACATTTTAGACGGGTCTTCGAATAAAAGGCTTGCGGCCATTGTCTTACAAGACAAACCGTGGCTGCTGCTGTGAATCGCCTCACAGCAGCTGAGATATAGAATGGAAAAGAAGTTCAAGTCATGACTTACAGCAGCTGTTACCAGATATTCAAGTAAATGATTCGGGTATGTACATTAGAAGTAATATACAGCGTCTGACCGCTACAGTCAGAATCTCCTTAGAGGGGGGATGTGTAGGGCTGTGTAATTCTGTGTTATCTGATGCGTTTCTCAGCTGAATATATAGACATGTAGTAGTCATTGCTTCCGACTGCTAAGTGCGGCTGTTGAGAAAAAAACACAAGAGAATCAATGACCACTAATTAGAATGCTCGAAAAAAGATTAGGCAGGAGTATGAAATAATTACCAGTTGTCACAAAACAATTAAACTCAAAAGACCTGTGCCCCCACACTTGAGATGGCCATTACGCAGAGTGTTAAAGAGAAATGAAAGGGAATAACAATTATTGCTTGGGAACAATGAGAATTTCCTCACAGAATTTTATTACCCTCATATTAATGGCCTGCAGGAATTTTTTGCAATGAAGAATATTGTTAATTAATTCGAAAAACAAGTCACTGAAGCTGAGATCATATTGGCAAGAGACAGGATGGCTTTGGGAAAAAAGGGGAGGAAAGGCTGGTTTACTATTGGGCGGCACGGTGACACAGTGGTCGAGTAGCTGCCTTACAGCGCCAGAGACCCGGGTTCCATCCTGACCATCTGTTCTCCCTGTGACCGCGTGGGCTTTCTCCGGGCGCTCCGGTTTCCTCCCACACTCCAAAGTCGTACAGGTTTGTAGCTTGATTGGCTACTGTATATTGTAAATTGTTCCCAGTGTGTGTAGGATAGTGCGAGTGTACTGGGTTGCTCGCTGGTCAGCATGGGCCAAACAACCTGTTTCCACACTGAATCTCTAAAGTCTTACGTTTAATGTACGACGCGAAATGCTTTCTGAGGCATTGCAAGAGGGTTTAAGTCACTTCAAAGGTATTATTTTCAAATGGAGGTTTTCATCCTTATAATTGTGGATTTTTAAATTTCCTTCAATTGCTATGATTTTAAGCTACAACAAACTCACAGCGAAAGGTAAAATTCATTTGGGCAAGATGTGAGATATCATTCAACGTCCACCAAAACTCACTTGTTGGAAAACAGTTGAAGTGTAAAAAGTTGCTTGATTTCGTAAAACAAAGGAAATTGTGAGGAACTCAGTGGGTCAGGCAGCATCTGTGAAAAGGTATAGCTAGACTGGAAACATCATCTATCCTATCCCTCCACAGATGCTGCCTGACCCGCTAGGTTACTCCAGCACTGTCTGTTTTCCTCAAAATTCTAGCATCTGCAGTTCCTGAGTCTCCAGGATTATTCGGTATTTCTAAAGAACCATTTGTTGTTTGAGAGTTGCCGCACAGGACAGCAGAAGATGGTAGGTCTGGCAGGTGGGAGGAAGGATGTAATTAAATCGGAAAGGGTGCAGAAGAGGACAAATAAGGGCCTGTCCCACTTACGCAATATTTTCGGCGAGATGCCGCCATTAGTCGCTGCAGGTCACCGAAAATTGTCAACTTGTTGAAAATCCAGCGGCGACCAGAAATAGGTACGGCTCTTTGGGCGACTACTCACGACCGTACAGGTGTCACGTGTCGACATGTCGCTGGGTGACAGCTGTACGGTCGTGAGTAGTCGCCCAAAGAGCCGTACCTATTTCTGGTCGCCGCTGGATTTTCAACAAGTTGAACATATTCGGCGACCTGCTGCAACTATGACGGGTGCTGGCAGTCGCCAAAAAAATTCCATAAGTGGGGCAGGACCTTTAGGAAGTTACCTGCGCTTTAGGGCTTGAGCTATGGGGAGGGGCTTTAATGGATGTGACCTTTTCTTTGGAGCGTTGGGGGCTGGGGGGTGACCTTATTGAAAGTATACAAAATCATGAGGGGCATGGATAATGTGAATGCCCCTATCTTTACCCATAGAAGAGGATTCTAAAACTCAAGGACATTAAACAAAACTTAAGGTGAGAGAGATCTCAGAGGCAACTTTTTCACTTTGAGCGTAGTCCATATCTGGAATGAGCTGCCGAAGCAAGTTAAGAAAGGGATATAATTACCACTTTCAAAATACATTTGGATCTGTGGAAAGCAAGGGTTTAGAGGAATATGGGCCATATGCAGGCAAACAGAGCAAGCTCAGGATGTCAACTTATTTAGCATGGCCAAGTTGGGCCAAAGGGCCTACCTCAGTGTTGTGACTCTAGGACTCTACACGAGAATATTTTCTTTGATTTTGAGGATTAAATTAATGTTTGGGACATTCAGTTCTGATACAATCTTTATGCATCGCCCATCATTATAGCAGAGATGAGAGCAGGAATTAGAATTGACTGACCGATTTGCACAGCTCCTGCTAATTTCACTCAAATTATGGATCTTTGAGATTAGTAAAAGCTCCCTTCTAAGAAAGGGAAGACATCAGTTGAAATAATTTCCTTTTTCCCCCAAGAGCTCGAATATCTTCCCAAACTGCTGAAATTAGTTATGGCCAAGGGACGCACAGTGCTGGAGTAACTCATTGGGTCAGCAGCATCTCTGGAGAACATGGACCAGAAATGCTGACTGACTCGCCGAGTTACTCCGGCATTTTGTGCCTTTTTTGTTCATAAACCAGCGTCTGCGGTTCTACGTATTGGGCACTTTATTTGGCGACTGACACATTGGACCGAGAATGACTGCTTGTGAAGCAACTTTGATCTTGATATGCCTGTGTTAATACAGTGCTACTTGCGAAGAGAGTTTATAGTTATGTTAAAAGGACAATGGATCAGGAACTGCAAGGAGGGAACACATCTGAAAAATGACTTACCCAAAAGGGGTGGAAAGCCAGGCAGCTAATAGCTCCAATCCTCTGCCCCATAAATCCGTCATAGTATTTAATGTTGCTTATCACATCTCCACTTGCATTGTATACAGCAATGAACTGGTTCATAGAGCCACTGGAAGGTCAAGAATACATTTACCATTAGGTATAAAATAATTTTTTGGGACAACACTGAATGCACTTCTTCTACATATCCTTGCAGTTAAGTAACAATACAGTCCTGAGAATGGGATCAACAGGAATTTAACAATTATTCTACTTTAGCCAAGGAAATGACTATTGCCCAATTAGTCCAACCACTTAACTGAAGCAGAAATGTTTTCTTAAACGGTAGAAAAGCACCCAGAGGGAGGCACGGTGGCGCAGCGGTAGAGCTGCTGCCTTACAGCGCCAGAGACCCGGGATCGATCCTGACTACTGCCGCTTGTCTGTACGGAGTTTGTACATTCTCCCCGTGACCTGCGTGGGTTTTCCCCAGGATCTCTGGTTTCCTCCCACACTCCAAAGATGTACAGGTTTGTAGGCTAATTGGCTTGGTATAATTGTAAATCGTCCCTAGTGCAAGTAGGTTAGTGTTAGTGAGCGGGGATCACTGGTCGGCACGGACTCGGTGGGCCAAAGGGCCTGTTTCTGCACTGGATTTCTAAACTATACTAAATTACTGAAGAAGAGTCTGAAGAAGGGCCTCGACCCCGAAACATCACCCATTCCTTCTCTCCAGAGATGCTGCCTGTCCCGCTGAGTTACTCCAGCATTTGGTGTCTATCTTCGAGTTAAACCAGCATCTGCAGTTCTTTCCTGCACTAAATGACTACTGCACTAGTAGTGCAACCAATTAACTGAAGCAGAAATGTTCTTGAAGGCTTACTCTTTAAATGGTAGAAAAGCACCCGACTTGAATTATTGTCTGCATTGTTGGATTGAACTGCTTCTCGTGTTAGAGGTGTTTAAGAAGGAACTGCAGATGCTGTAAAAATCGAAGGTAGACAAAAATGCTGGAGAAGCTCAGCGGGTGAGACAGCATCTATGGAGCGAAGGAATAGGTGACGTTTCGGGTCGAGACCCTTCTTCAGCACGGGCAAGTTGGGCCGAAGGGCCTGTTTTCATCTTCTATGACTCTAAATGTCAGTTTTGATAGAAATTCCCATTTTGTGTCATTTCAGATTAACTTTGCAATGGGAAGTGTATGTGCTAGATGTTGTTTTAAACTTTTATGATTGTTTGTAGGTTTGGAAATTCCGGTGTCGATGCATGGGAATAAAGGATCAAAGTCAACCAAGCCAATGACACGAGTAAAGTCAGAACGCATCAGGCCTACAAAACCGCAAAGGCTCACAGACGAGCGGACAAGCAAGTGTGAAGACGCTCAACTGAAGGAGATGTCATTTCAGCGCGCTGAGAGGGGATTGAGTGGATTGCAATCTAAACCCCGAGCTGTGAAACAATACTTGAGCAAAGGGAGTCTTTCAAACAAGAGCGGTATCGATGGATACAGATACGCGACACGTTCTTGTCAGGGGAAGGATCAGCAAGCTAAGCTGTGATGATTAAGACAAAATGATTGGAATGAAAAAGTGAAATGGAAATAAATATACACTGAAATATGGAGTGAATACTATTACCGAAAGTATACATAAATGCTATTGAGAGAAGATGATTAACACGTTAAATGGAGAACAAATGTCCATCAAAATATATCAAAAAAGATTGGAAAAATCAAAGGTAGAAATTTCTCATGGGGTGAATGG